>PVJA010000419.1:114517-176129 GCA_004027025.1 Myocastor coypus
AAAAAAAAAAAAAAAAAAAAAAAAAAAAAAAAAAAAAAAAAAAAAAAAAAAAAAGAAAGAAAGAAAAGAAAAAGAAATTTAATCAGCAATTAAAGAAAAAAAAAAATCAGTACATTGTTTCCCTTGGGTGGTTCCCGGCTAATTTTCCATTCCTTCCAAGGAATTTTAGTTTTATGGCTATCCGTTTTAGGGTTGTACCTAAGTTTTGGTTATTCAATACCCAGCTTGACTTTCTGATTATTCTGTAATGAGGTGAACACACAATCACACTGGATTTTCCTAGGAAACACAATGCAAAAGGTATTTGGTTTTTCTCCTCAGAATAATCTCGAAGTTATTCTCCCACTGGATTTTAAAGCTCACTCTGGAAAATACAGGAAAGCTAACTTCAGTACACTGATGCTAACACTCTCCCCTTCACCTCCTGGTCTCGATTACATTTGTCTTGTTTCTCTTAAGCTGCAACCACACTCTCTATGAAAGTCCTTCCTTAGATTTTACTATCACATTCACGGTATCAGTTTCAGTTAAAGTTAATAACTGATGTTTTTGAGATTCCCAAGAATAATATATCATATTTGCCATGCATGCCTCATATACATTTCAATAGTTTTATATGACCTTCAGTAAATTATATGATTAATAACAGAATTTGCAATTCATGTAAATAAGGTTTATTTGAGGATTTAAGTACTGCATAATTAACAGAATTTTTTTTTTTTTTTCCAGGACGGGGAATTGAAATCTTCACTCTTCCTTCTGTTGTAAAGTTTGTATTTGGGTACAGAAACACATACAAAATGCACACACACACACACACACACACACACACACACACACACATAAACACAGCCTGACCAAAGTGCTAATTACGATATATATATATATATATATATATGCATTTTCTTTAGATACACACACACATGTAGATAGACACATCAGACTTCTGTGTCTAAGAGCTCTGTATCTGCATATCAATCCAAACTGAACTGTATACAATATGTGGCTAGGTCAATAACAGTTGCTTTGCACTGAATCCATGCAAACTATTTTTGTTGCCATTTATTGAATAATACAATATAGCAGCCACTTCAAGACACCCATGCTATACGAAGTGTTATAAGTAATGCATAAATGATTTCATTTAAATTGCACAGCACATATGCAAACATTCTATCATTTTATGTTAGAGATTTGATTATCCATGCATTTTTCGACAGTGGGTGTCCACAAAGAAATATTGGCTATCAAATAATGATTGCATGTTCATGTACATATATACATATATGTATACAATTAGGCACCTATACACATTTGTCTGTGAACATATATTTCTATACGTACCTGGGTGTGTGTATGCGTGTGTATACTGAATACCCATATAAGTAGTCTAAACATATATCCATATACAGATGATTGGTAACCATGACTACCAAATTCATAAACATAATTATTTAAATGAATTGATTTCAAACATATTAAAGTAGATTGTGTTTTACTATGACAGAATGCAATAGCAACAGCTTACCTTAAAATATAAACCATTTTGAATTATGTATCGCCTATAGGAATACTGCCCTATTATAACAATGATCTTGAATATTGTCCACGAATATTTTGTGGTACTTTTTTTTTTTTTTTTTTTTTTTTGTCTTTTTGAGACAGAGTCTCACTATGCAGTTCAGGCTGGCCTTGCGCTCACTTTTGTAGCCCAGACTGGTCTCGAACTCACACCGATCCTCCTGCCTCAGCCTCCCGAGTGCTGGGATTACAGGCATGCGCCACCATGCCTAGCAGTGGTACTTTCTTTAAACTATAAATTTTCTCTTCATTCTCTATGAAGTCAAAACCACACCACACTCAGCGGAGGCCGACACATAGCACTGAAGTCCTTTTCAGAGAGATTACATTGGAGCGAACTTTTGGACTAGAATGAAGAGGGGTATATTGTCTGTTTTGTTCCAGTTTTTTAAAATTATTTTTTATTTTTCCTTTTTTATGGGCAGGTCAGCCTGCTGTGGGGGCGAGGCTGGCGCAGCATGTGGTCCTGGAGATTGAACAGCAGTCCCTGCCACTGCCTAAGCGTTCCCAAGCAGGCGCTTTAGACTATTGAGCCATCCTGCCAACCCAAAACTAGAACTTTTTTTTTTTAGGACTGGGGTTCAAACTCATGACCTTGCACTCACCACGCAGGCACTTGTGCCTCAGAGCTATCTTCCCAGCCCCTTGGTTCCTTCTTTGAAGCTGCTGTTTAAAAACTAAATGCAAACCCATGCTCTCATATTGATAAGCTGTCTGACCACAGAGGAGATAGACTCCTCAAACTGAAAGTATTTTCAAAGTTCCTGGCTTGGCTTTGCAGCATGAATTATTGTTGGCTGACTTGGGCATTTGGGGGAATTCCCATGGGTCCTATGGAGAGATTTTCAACACATTTCCTAGGCTGCCATCTGAAGAGTGTCTTATAATAACAGGTCTCTTTATGTTGAACAAAACTAGAAATCTTGGGTAAAGTAGGAACTAAGGTGGTTGTGTGTTATGGTTTGTGTATAGGTTTACCCCCAAAGCCTCATGCAGTCATGGAGCAGCTTCTGGAATTCATAACTGATTATTGTGGGTGTGGGTGCTGTACCTCCCTTGGAGCAGGTGATGTGCATTTCAATGTAAAGGAAGAGAAGACAGCTGCTTGAGCTGCTGCTACCTCTCCCAGCTCACTTGCTCTTTGCTGCCATGAAAGGTGCCCTCTGCCATGTGCCGCTCTGCCTTGGAGCCAGCTGAATATGGACTGAAACCCCCAGTAACTGTGAGCTAAATGAACCTTTCCTTCACTCATTTTGAACGTCAGGTGTTTGTTTAAGCAATGAGAGAAGAGTAAATAAGACACTATGCTAAAAGCAAGATACATAAACGCGTTACCAAAATTGCTCAGCGACGTCATCTTAAAAAGGCAAAAGTGGTACTTATGCTATGTTGTACCTCAGATCAGTAGCTTTCAAATTAATATAAATGATTAAGTTTTATTTAAGCCACTGTAATTATGGTTATAACAATTTATCAGCTTTCATATTCTAGACTGTTAGTCTGAGATTCCTGATATTTTTAGCATTGAGATGCCATAATTGTAAATTACAAAAGATGAGTGTGTCTTTAAAAATAATATAATTGTGACTCTTAACTGCCACTGAAATGCTAATTGCAAAGTAACATTTTGCAGAAGTTAAGACTTTTGGCTGCAAATACACACACAGACACACACACACGCGCACACACACACATGCACACCCATATGTGCATACATACACCAAATCCAAACAGAACTGAAAACAAGGAATATCTAATGCTTGACTATTTTTATTTATTTGCTTATTTATTTATTTATTTATTTACTTATTTTCTACTGGAAATACATTGCATTTGCCAAGGAGCTGCTTGTGCCACTCAGCTACATCCCTAGCCCCTTATTTTTGAAAATTACTTGTCATTTTAATATTTGCCAAGCATATTGTATTGGTCAGTTACATGCAGTGTATTCAAGGGAAAGCAAATTGTCTCCAGGGCCCTCGCAGCCACAAAGAATAAAGCATGTGACATGTAATAATAAGTGAACATGGAGGGAATGATAAAGAAAAGTTAGAAGGCAAAAATCCGAAAATATATAAACATGGCAATCCGTGAGCCAAGCAGGCACGATTATTTTCCTTTTATTAATAAGGCTGCACCCTTCAGTAAACCAACTCAGGATAGTCCATTACTGTCACAATCACAAAGATTAAATTGCGACTATATATTTTAGAAGGAGTGAAGTCAACTTCTTATAAATACATTTAGAACATAATAACTTCATGTAATTATAGCAAAAGAAACATCTTACTTTCCTTTCTCTGGAGAGTAATCACATTTTAAGAAAATGATTTAACTTTAAAAGTCTATTTCACACCTACTCAACTCCATTTTGAGTGCAAATTAAAGAAGTTTAGTATTTAAAATATTTCCTAACATAAACCTTATCTATTAACAAGTTAAACTGTTCCTATTCCATTTATTCTTAATAAAATATTAATTTCATTTCTGATAATTAACATGAAAGTTCCAGTTTAAGTTGATTGCTTCTTAGATACATATGACACAGGAATAGATGCAGATCTTGTTTATTTAAATGGAGCAATTATTACATTTGTGAAAAATGTTCCTGTGTTGTTCTTGTAGATTGACAGGTAAGGAAATAGTTAGTAGGTGAGTTAGTGATTTATCTTAAACTCACACTCAACTTGCAGAAACAGGTCTGCAGTGACGTGGACTTAACGTATTATTGGCATAGAATGTGCTGCTATGAGCTAACCCGTGGAGCTAAACATAACAATCAATAGTTAATGAGAAGCAGATTGGTAATTGCAAACAGAGTTCTCTTTGGAATTAGGCCTACATGGGTCAAGATGAGTCTCATAGTTTTATAGCATCATTAGGATTATATGCAGGTATGGATATGGGAATGCATCAAATATGACACAATTATTATTAAATCGGGTTGTACAGAGTACATAACATATTTTTATCATGATTCATCTGGACTTACCTTCTCAAAAATTCTGAATGAAGAATTAAAAAAAAAACATGAGGAAATGAAAAAGTATGAGAAAATTCATAATTTGCTTTCAACAAAATTATACTATACCATAATACTCTTTATCATTTTTCTGGGGAAATATAAGCCAAAGAAGGTAAAGTTCACCACCACTTCTGAAATCTAATAATTTTCAGAGGGGTCAATATATTATTTGTGGGCCAGTGAGATAGCTCAGTGACTAAGTGCCTGCTTAGGAAAGCACAGGCACAGGAGTTCAATTCCTGGCACCACATGCCACCCTGGTCCCACTCCCCGGGTGTGCTGAGCCAGGGACTGACTCCAAGAGTGGTGGCACATGCCTGTAATCCCAGTGTTGGAGAGGCTAAAAACAGGAAGATCACTACAAGTCTGATAGTGAGACCATGTACTAACTACTATGAATACATACATATATATATATATATATATATACATATATATATATGCATATATATATGTATATATATATATATATATATATATAAAATTTATCAGTAAGTCAAATATCTGATAATACATATTACCCTGAACAGAGGCTAAGTACAAAAGGTTATTACAGAAATATCTTATAGAGGAAAGAAATAGCCATCACAAACTCCATGTATAGGAACTTTAGTATCATCACTCTTTTGACTGTAAGATAGAGTATAGATCTGTACTAGATAAGTCTGTACTAGATAGATCTATAGTAATGGTAATACTAAGCCGAGGAAGTTGACATTACTTGTAAATCCAATCTCTTCAACTAGTGTAAGTGGAATGGAGAAGCAAAAGGAAAAGAAAACCGACTCTGACCAATGAGGAAGCAAAAGAAACAAAGACAGGAACGTGTATGCAACCCTGTCCGTACACAGCGGAGAGGTTTAGTGCCGTGCAGGAACACATACCCTCTGCAATATACCCTCAAGGCACTGTGGCAGCTGTAGCTCATTAACGTTACTTCGTAGCCTACACTGAATAAAACTGAACAGCAGATTATTTATTTGAAAAAAGGCCAAACACCATTTTATTCTAAAGTATTTGCATAATGTTGCTTAACTAAGAAAGGGTATGTAGCGATAAAGTAAAATTTCAGACGAAATAAATCACCACATAAATTTTAGGAATGACTTTTCCAGGTCTGTGAGGTATGTTGATGACATTTTGCTAGGAACTTTTTTGGGAGTACTGTAGTTTTCATTGGAAAGGTCTTTTATTTCTTTAGTTAGGTTAATTCCCACGTATTTCATTTTCTTCGGTGCTATCGTAAAAGATTTTGTTTCACTAATTTCTCCCTCAGTGTGTTTATTATCTATGTAGAGGAATGCCATCAACTTTTGTGTGTTGACTTTGTATCCTGCTATGCTACTGAATTTGCGTATTAATTCTAGGAGCTTCTGGGTGGAGTTTTTTGGTTCTTCCAAGCAGATTATCATGTCATCTGCAAATAACAATAGTTTAACTTCTTTACCTATTCTTATTCCTTTTATTTATCTCTCTTGTCTAATAGCTGTAGCAATGCTTCCAGAACTATGTTGAATAGGAGTGGCGATAGGAGACATCCTTGTCTTGTATCAGATATGAGAGTAAATTCTTCTATTTGTGCAGTGACTCACATCTAAGCATTTGCCTTCAATCACCAATGAGAAGTGGGACCTTGGCTTTTCAGAATGCTAAAACTGTTACGACTTGGGGAACTCTTGGAGATAGAGTACATGTATTTTGCCTTAAAGGACGTGCGTGAGTCTTTGGGAGAGCCAGGACAGAAGGTTTTGCTGTGTCTCAATGTCTGATGAAGTCGCATGCAGTCATAAGTGGGGCATTTTCAGAGGCGACTAGATGTTGAGCACATGGCTCTAGGCTTCACTCTTGGTGCAGTGCTAAGATCAAGATCACGCCTACCCTATGTAGCCTGCATAAGCTTTAAGGGATAGAAAGATTTGTAGTCACCTCTCACATACTTTGATACCTTCTTCATGCTATGAAATGTTTCTACTCTGTAATACATTTCTACCATGCTATCTTGCATTATAGACAAGCAATCGGAAACTGAAAGCTCCATCAACTCTGAGCTAAATAAACTTTTCCTCCTTGAATTTTGGACATGGAGTATTTTCTCTTGGCAACGAAAAAAGCAAGTGTGGAAAAAAAAAAAAAAAAACAACTAACTCTGATGCCAATCCAAAAACCTATGAAATCAACTTGTAAACCTACTTCTTAATTGTTTATGTAAGATTAGTAAATATGATTTTATCAACATTTCATCTATACTAAAGGCTACCTATCAAAAACAATTTGATTCATAGTACTTTTCCTTCCTTTGCTTTATTTCATGTTACACTAATTGAACATGATTTTAATTTTTCTAATGATATCGTGTGTGGAATTCAGTCCAAATATAATTTGAAACATCTTATATTTGCCAGATGATTAGTAAATGTTGATTAAGTAGATGGAAGTAAATAACCTATAATAGTATTAATAGTCACTTTCATATTAAAGAGAATCATTAGAGAAAAATCTCTTGAGAATTAATTGATGCTTACTGTTCCTTTCCACTTTGGTATTCTGTTTCACAATAGGATTCATTTTATATTCTTATTTAAGGTGCAAGTATTGAAAAGTCTTCCGAATCTCCGGTCTCACTGCTGTAGTCCTTGTAAAAGCTTTGAATCAGCTTACTTTTATTTTGTCCTCACTCTGCAAAAATGACACTTAACAGTGGTTGCTAGCTTAAGCATTATAAAATTTATTAGAAGAAAAGGATACAATGAAATATTTCTATTTATGGAAAATTAGATCTAAGCTACTTAGTTCATTTTCAAAATCACCACGTACATCTTATGCTTCTTTAATAATTCTCATGAAACTCTAAAACAAACATAAGTTGTCTTTGCATCAGATCCTACAACTACACATTATCCTCCTATCGTCTACATAGTGCTTGCCCTTATATCAGTTGACTGAATGACAGAGAATGACACTAATCATCCTTCACTCCAAATGTTTAATAAAGCTCCACACATAAGGTTTAAGAAATCGCATACTTTATATGGAAAAATATCTACAAAAAATGGACTCATGCATATCAAAGATGGTAGCTATGTTTTGATCTCTGTATATTACAAAGTACAAAATAAGTTAGAACTCAAATTAATGCAGCACATTCACAGTAAGTGTACTCTGAAAACTTGTGGAGCACTCGACTTTCATTACTTATCATGGCCTTATTTATCTAACCATCTGTATATTTATTTCTATGAATCCTACCTTACAAAGTGCAGTACATTTCACCATGCCAGTGACAGAATTGCAAGGGAAGATTGAATTAGTTTTATTTGTCTCCGCTCTTCTCAGGGTCTTTCTTTATGTAAAACAGTTTCATTCATGCTCTGTTCATTATGTCTTATTAAAATGCATTTAGTACAACAAACCAATTCAACTAAGACGTTTAATAGAGGAATTGTTTCTTGTTTGGTTGCTTTCGTCTTTTTTTATGTACTTAGTACAGGGTACACAGTGTCTACAGGGTCTCACTACATAAATAGGACTCATAGTGATCGTCCTGCTGTCAGCCTCTCAAGCACTGGGATTACAGGTGTGTACTACTCTGCCCAGTCTCAACCATCCTCTCAGCACAATCTGGGGGCAGGGCCCACAAAGCATGCTGAGGATTGAACCTCGATCCTTGAGTCTGCCTAAGCAGTCACATTAATCTCCCGAGCCAGCCCAATAGAGGAATTGTTAAAGTACACATATTCTCTAAAAATTTTTCCAGAACACTTTAGGGCCTGATGAAGGATTTTGAATAGGTGGAGGCCAAGCCCCCAAGGAGGAATCACTCTCATGGCACTACATGATTTACAGTGGCTTGTGCAAAGCCTTTCACTGTCTTGCGTGTAGCGGTGCAGAGCCACTAGGCCTCCATCATCGCAGTGATCCCTTGAGGGAATCTTTACACAGAGGTGACTGAAGGGAGTGTTGGCGTAAAGCTGAAGATTTATGAAAAGTGGAGAGAAGATTAGATTCCAGACAAGCACATCACTTAAACGCAACATTTATTTCCTCCAAACGGATCAATACATATTGTATTTATTTGTGGAGTATGCTCAGTTAGCTTTTGTTTTACTTTGATATTATGACCTCAACATCTTCCATATATCCTTCCTCCCTTCATTTAAGATGCTGCTGTCTTATTTTTATCCTGAATACTTTGGACAATTCTTTGCAACATTCTTTCATTTATAGTCCCTTACATATCACAACAATACATATATATCCATATTTATAGCAGCGATTTATAATAGCTAAATTCTGAAAGTAACCTGTAATCATCAATAGATGAATGAAGAAATGTGATATTTACATGCATCTCATGCTACTCTGCCAGAAAGAAAGAAGAAAGAAAGAAAGAAAGAAAGAAAGAAAGAAAGAAAGAAAGAAAGAAAATGAGTCATTTGTACAAAAGCAAATACACATTGAGACAAGGTCAAGTAAAATAAATCACATATGCAAGCTTAAATATGGCATGGCTTCTCTTATATGAGAAAATCTAAGTATATGTAAGGAGCAAAATAAAACCCACATTTTAGAAAATAGGGAGTGAGAACTCTTGAAAAAGGAAAAAGGTCCAAAAAAATAGGAGAATAGAAATGTTGCGAGCTGCATAAGTTGGAAAATTGGCCAAATGTGCACAAGTGGGAGTAGGCCCAGTGCCTGAAGCAAACAAGCTACCTCAGTTCTGAGATAAACATCCAGTCTAGTAAAGTTTAGCTATTAGTCACTAGGTAACCTTGGGTCATGTGTTACTAACTTTGCAAAGGTGTAAATAAAAGCCTCTTGTTTTGCTCCTGGATTCCTCTCACCAACCAGGCAGATCAGCCGCCAGCTAGCCCAAGTTTGTCTTCTTGACTATCTTTTTAATCATTGCTGCCACTGTTTCTCACTGAGTAGAACCAGATCATACTGAGACCAACAGGTCCCTGTTGGTCTCTACAGAAAATCAATGGATTCTCTGTAGAGAAGGGGATAAAAGGTAATGGACAGGTGTTATGTACCTGGATCAACTCCTCACAATGAATGTAATCATCGGGTCCTGCAAACTTATACATTAAAAATAAAAATATATTAATGTCTATTATTGAAAAGTACAGTAGTTGAGAATTATGTCCGAAATTTTCATGTAGGGGAAGCTCAACTTTGCCACTGGAGGGTTTCTATTCTAACTCCTATTCAGAGGTAGATGTACATATGCAGAACATCACTGCACTCAGATGATGTACTACAGAGAAGATACCATGGGTCTGGGCAAACCGTAATCTTAATCAATCATCAAGCAATGACTGCCCTAATAAACACAATCTGTTCTGAGAATCCAATTGGGATTGGTTGCACATGGAGCAAAGGACTGTGGGCGAAATGTGGCAGATGATGGAAATACTTAGAAAATTAAATACCTACAAAAAAAGGAAACTTGGATAAAAGGAACCAAACAGTAAGTGATGGAATTAATCATTTCTACTTGTGAGGTATCCAGGGAAGGCAAGTGGGAGATGTTAACATTGAAGAGAGTCATCTGAACATACAGGTCCTGTTTGACTACAGCGACACAGAGGAAGAAACACCTTAAAATGCCCATGTTGTTCTGACACACTAAAAGGGAAGGAGAAGGCAAGGGAGGAGAAAAATCCAATCCTAGGGAGGCTGAAAACAGGAGGATCGTTATGAGTCTGACCTGTGAAGCTAGACCTGGTAGATCCTACTAAAGACTTAAAACATAAAAAGAAAATGAAAAGCTTCATGTTTTGGAGCAACAACAATAAAAATCCAATCCTAGTTAAGTACTTAAGAAGTTCTACGGAATGTACATCATCAAAACTACCAATGTAAATCACTTGCGCTTAAAATTTGCAAAGATTTATTCCTGTACAATAATTTAGTTCTATCCCTTAATTGCCCCTTCATCAGGAAGTAAAACACAAAATAACAGATGCAATAAAATCAGCTAGCTACATCACCTATCCTATTATTGTGCTGGGGATTTTCTCAGATCCAAACTTAGCGTTGTCATCCAATTGGCTGTATATCCAGGTACCCAAAATACTGAAAAAGGTGTGCGTTGCATCCCATGTGAGCTATACATGGCTTTCGTTATGCAGCTAAGTTATAATCACCTTATTTTATTAGGAGCTAGTTTAGATATAACATGCATGAAATACAGTCAAAATGCTCAAGAAAGATATCTGTATAATCTATTTCACATTTGTAAATGGAAAACTAAATTCTTAGATCTTTCCATGGACACAGATTAAATAATACACTGTGCCTCAGGGAAAGTAAAAACATTCAGAATTAAACAGCGAATTTCATCTAAAAGTAATTCCAAAGTAATTTGAAAAAGATTGAGATTGTAGCCAGCTAGCAGTTCTTCTGTGCACCTACTGTATAATTTATCTCATGAAAGTTATTTTTTTTTTCTTAATTGGCCCTAAAGGTGACCTTTTTTCTACAGTAAATGAAAGCAAATTTTGTCTGAGCATTAAAATGAATGCATCCTTAGTTCTCAGCAGGTATTTCAATGTGTTTCTATTGAAGCATTTTATGAGTCAGAAAACACAATGATGTAAACAAGAGAAAAAAAAGAAAGCCGTGCTGCCCTCTCCTATCTGGCTTTTCCCTAAGTATTATGCTTCTCTTTCCTAAAGAAGCTGGTCCTGAATATGAGAGTTGGACTGAGCTGGTAATAAAACACCTGTAGGACACCAAGTGACCAGTAAAGGTACAATTCACCTTTACTGCCCTAAACACTGAAGGGTTTTCTTGAAGGTTTCTTTGTAGTATTTCTACATTTTTGACGGATGGCCATTCTTTGATCATTGTGGGTCAGCGCTGAAGCACTGAACTGTCTCTCACCAAGGCCTCTTTGATCTTTGTGAATTCTGGAAATAATCTTACAGTGCCATCATCTAAGATGTGGTCCATTTGTGTTGAAAACGTCCCTTACATTGGCCAGGGGAAATGGCTCAGGAGAATAAGTGCTTGCCTGGCAAGTGCAAGGGCCTGAGTTCCATCCCTACTCCTGCCAAAAAAAAAAAAAAAAAAGTCAAAAACATCACTTACATAAAATATGATATTCCTAACATAGTCTATGAAATTAATAAATTCTTAGGAATGTTTCTGTAGAAGGCATTAGAAAACTTGAACAACACATACAGATCTCTATCACAAGAAACTGATTTTTTCCACCAGGAGATATAAGACACACACTAAATATATATGCACAGATATGTACATTTATATATGCGCAACTTAATATTAGATATAGGAGGTTGTATTTCAGTCTCACTTTGTCCAACAAATGGTAATGATAGAATGTCTTGAAAGTGTTCCACTAGGACTGTGTGTTAAATATCTCAGACAGTTTCAGGAATGACAGACTTGATTTTGAATTTATTTTTTTTTGGGGGGGGGGGATTAGGAGTTTGCCAGATTGAAGAGGTCCAGAAAGCTTGCAGATTTTAGAGTATATTAACAGTTTGTTTGCACAAGTGTACAAAGTATTATCAAAATTAATGGATTGCCATAACACTATAACCAAATACTCTTGTAAGACAGTTCACAGAATGACTAAAATGTCATCAGCATTTTTTTCCCATTAATAGACATCTAAGACATTTGTGAAGTCTTACTGACTTTGAAGAGACTGATTGAAGAGGATCTGTAAACATAGCCTCAAGAAGAACAGGAAATACCTCATTCAGCACATGAAATTTGGTGACGTTAACGTTTTACTCCATTGTCTTCATGGGTTCCTTGATACTGTCACGTCCAATTTCATTTGAGTGTTTCTCTTCTTTCTTTTCTTTCCTCTCCTTTCCTTTTCTCTTTCCTTTCCTTTCTTTTCCTCTTCTCTTCTCTCTCTCTCTCCCTCTCTCCCTCTCTCCCCTTTCTTTCCTTCTTTGTTTTAAATTTTCATTTTATGTATTTGGCATAGGGTGTCACTCCACACTTCAGAAGCATAGTGACCCTACTATTTCCAGCCTCCCAGCGTTGGGGTTATAGGCGTGTGCCACCATGCCCACACTCAGCCACTGGCTCAGCATGCCCTAGGTGGTAGATCAGGGGTAGCGTCTGGGCCAGGGATCAAACCCTGTTCCTTGTGCTTGTCAAAGCAGGCATTTAGTCTGCTGAACTATCTCATCAGCCCCATCTGAATGTTTCTGCTTTGAAAGCCAATGTGTGAATGTTTAACACATTTGTTATTTTCCTTTGTTCTGAAATCATTTACCTGGGTGAAAAACTGAGTGGAAACCTACACTTCATTCCAAGAATATGCAGAATATGCATGAAAGTATTACTGGTTTTTAATCTCTGAAAACATACCCATTTAACCGAAGAGGCTATCTCTCAAAGATCTGCTAAGCTAACTCAAATTAAGGCAATGAGCCCAAGAAGAAGAGACCAAGGATGTAATTTTCTCTCTAACACAACAATGTGATAGAGGGAAACATAGCATATGCATAAGATTATGCTGAAACTTATTTTGTCTAACAAATTCAGCTATATTTACCTTTGTTGGTTATATCATTACAAACAGGGTCAACTTAAATAGAGTTGTTGATTTTTCAAAAAGAGTATATATTGTAGAGGATACAAAAACGGTAATATATAAAATGAATGCTATAACAATGTGTAGATATGGTTAAGTACTAAAGGTTCTTGAAGCAATTTTCTCGGAGGTAGCTTAGAACTACTTGTCTAATCATTTGTGTCTTCTGAACATCGATATCTCCTTTCACAAATGACTTGGGGTTCTTACTATAGTTTATCAAAGCAATGCCATTTTTCATTTAATTTGAAAATAAATTAGGTTCAACTTCTGCAATGTGGATATTAGAGTACACTAACAGTGCTCACGCGCTGATACAATGAGCCAAGCCAAATGAACTTGATGTTGTTCAGAATCTACATGGTCTCAGAGGAGAAGTAAAGACAATATAAGCAATTAGATCCAAAGCAATCATGGGACATTTTTCTTAACTCTGACCAGGATGATCTCAGTGTAGAGCTGATGTTTTATTTTTTGATATAGGGAGATATCAACATTTATAAAATTATGTTTAATTTTTGTTCTAAGCAACATCACCAAAAATATTATGACTTTATAAATCCCATCTGTTGACCATTTTAAATATAAAGCCCAGGAAGTAGAACCACAAAAACCTAAAAAGTGAATAGAGCAACGTCACTTTACCGTATGTAACACCATGAGTTAATAAGAACATTGATAGAGAACTTAGTGCTCAAGGCATGATTTAAAAAATAATAATAATAATTAGAACTGCAATGCTTAAAATCCAGTGGGAAAGGAGATAAAAGTGCATGTAATTTAAAATATAGGCCAATGTTCCAGGCCTTACTTTTACAAATGTTTTATGAAAAAAAAAAAAAAAAAAAAAGCTGTCATGGTGTCATGGGCTCATATTTGTGATCCCAGCTCCCCAAGATGCAGAGGAGAGTGACTCTGTTGATCACAGGAGGTTGAGACTTGCCTGGGGAGAAAAGTGTTATATTGCAACCGTTAGGGCCCTCCAATTATGCAGTAATAAATGCTGAACTCGGGTGGCAAGATAGCTCAGCCGTCTGAGCACCTGCCTGGCAAGTGCAAGGACTCAGGTACAATCAGGTACTGACTGCAAGCCTTGCCAGTCCCAGGCTGTGCTCAACACAGAAACCAGTCATGTCAGCGCACACCTGTAATCCCATTGCTGTGGAGGCTGAGGGAAGCTGAGACAGGAGGAGCACTGTGAGTCCAAACTGTGTAGAGAGACCCTACGCCAATTACATAAATTTTTGACGAATAGTAAATCCTGACTAATTCTAAGCCTTACCCTAACGCATACGTCTGTGTTATGGTTTGTGTCTAGGTTTCCTCCCAAAGCCTCACGCAGTCATGGGGCAGCTTCTGGAATTGGTGACTGGTTACTGTGAGTGTCGGTGCTGCCACTCACCTAGGTGATTTGCCTTTCAGTGAAGGAAGAGAAATTAAGTTGCTTGAGCTGGTGCTATTCTTCCTTTCACTCTTGTTTTTTGCTGCTGCCATGAAAAGTTGTTTTAGGCCCTGACTGCCCTGCCTTGGAGCCAGCTGAGTATGGACACAACCCTCCAGCAACTGGGAGCTCAACAAACCTTTCCTTCCTTCATTTCCTGCCAGGTATTTGTTCCAGCAATGAGAGAAGAGTACCTGAGACAATCTGAGATAGGTAACATGATTTCCATAGAGGGAACCACAGCAATATTGCAAGTGCAGTGCTGTGTTTCCTGGAGTTAAACACTCTAGGGCTTTGCCTGCTCACCACTAGTTTTATAGTATATGCAAAGAAGGTGACCTTCCCCTCTCCCTTTCACTGTCCACTGAGTACATGAGGAATCTTCTATGGGCCTTGTACTGACAGACCGCAGGCCGAAGCAGATGGAAACCAAGCTGTCTTCTAAGGCAGGCACTGAAAAAGTTTGCAAATGTTAAAAAAAAAAGCTTTCTTTCACTATTTTTTTAGAAAATATGACTATATTAATAAGATGAATTATTCATGCTGACATGGAATGGAATCACAATTGATATTTAAAAGGTATTTTTAAAAAATGTATTAGTAATTCAAAATATAGACCGACCCCAGACATGTTTCAGGTGGAGATTTAGGCTGCTCTGACTAAGTAGGCTGAATGCTAGTTGGCTTTTGGGGCCTCAGCAAGGTGAGTCTGAGCCTCTGTCCTTCCTCTGCCACATCTCAGGAGAGATATCATGGGTCCAGACTGCTCTGCCCAGAGGCTTGCCTTCCACACAGGCAGAAAATAAAAACATGGAAAATTATAGACCAAAATGAGCCAAAGTTTGAGTCAAGAAGAAATTGATTGTACTTCATGGAAAGAATCTTCAGACCTTAAGTTATAGTTACTGAACAGGAGTAAGAGCAGACTTCTTAGCTTAGAGGAGAGAATGTGGCATGGACTCCCTGCCACCTGCAGTTTCCTGCAGGGGACACATTGGAGCAAGTCCGTTGCTTCATGGCTCTGTTAAGCCATGTTGAGGTGCAGCTGTGCTGGAGCTCCAGTGGAGGGTGGGTAGGCTGCTGAGAGAATTTGATGACACATAGGGGTCAGAGTGAGCCATGGGTTCATTACACCTTTGCAGTCAAGATCAGGTGTCAGTGTAGAAGCACTTGATCCGACCTCTCAAGCCAAAATATGAGATGCACTGACATGTATTCAGGGAAGGCCTGAATGCTTGTGGATTCGTGTCACAGTTGTGTTGACTGTGACGGTGTCGTGCTGTCTATATCAAAGCTTAGCAGCACCTTCAAGCCTGAGGGAGCCAGGCTTCCAAGTGTGAACTCTGCAGTCACACCCACATCTCCTCTGTGCCCTTCTCTTCCACAAGCTGAGAATGTATGCAAAGTAAGGACGTTGACTCCCCTGAATCACTGTGTTAGCCTTCTACACTTCTCAAGTTGACACAATAAACAACATCCGAGAGGGATAAGGGGCTGTTGTCTATACCCGAGCATGTAAAACTGCTTAGCGCTCCAGGAGAGAAGCTTAGTGACACTATTATTCTATAACATAGGTACTTGAGGTTAATATCACTATCTTTCTGAATATCAAATGTCTTAGACTTCACTTAGACTTAGTATTTTCCATCAATCATTGATATTCTAATAACTCCCGATAGAATGCGACAAAAAGAGGCACGTATCTTTACACAGAAATTTAGAAATCTAAGCATATACAAAATTATAGCCAGTCAAGCCTATGACATTTCTCCTTGTCCTTCTTTTAATACTCTTTTTTGTTTTCTTGTAAAACAACCATTTCCTTGAGAGTATAGCAATGATTGAAATTACATTAGAAGCAGCATATATCTAAAAGATCAGAATGACAGGCATTCCAAGCATAGTTTTAATGTTACACATTGCTATCCTCAGTGTGAAAAACTGTTGGAGATTCTTAGAACCATTGTCTGATTCGTCTCTGTATATAAGTGCATGTTTACAGACCAAAAATTAGAGAAAAAGAAGGGCGACAAGGACAGTCAATCCAAGGACTCAGGACATAAGACAATCTGTACTGTAACATCGTATAACTCAATGGTGTCCCAAATTTGCTGTTCAAGGATACAATGAGGCCACGGAGGAAAGGGATCCATGATGTATAGTGTGGCTAAGGAGAGTCACCTAGAGAGTAAACTTTCTCTCAGGCTTTCACAGAGAGCAAACTGGTCAAGCAATGGTGTGACTCACCCAGACAGCTGACACTGACAAAATGTTCTACAAAATGTTGTACATGGTTTCAAGGTAAATTCTGAGGGGATTTGACTGACCTTCAGAGATACAAAAGTTCCATGTTTTGTTATACAGGTCCTGCATTAACTTGTTCTTAAGCTTCCCGCAGAAAAATTTAACCATGAGACATAAAAAGTAAAGCTAGATTAGTATGCTGAGCTGTAACAGGCTTCAATAAATAGCTTCTGACATTGCCAGTTCTGCCTATAGCCCATTATGATTATAGATTATTAGACTATGTATACAACTACTTTCTCTTAGTTATATGAGAATAAATTTTTGTACCAATGATGACTAGAAAAATCATTGTGTCTGCATCCTGTACTCTGATTAACTGCTACAAGGACAATAATACACATTGTATTAATTATTGGTAATGTACTACTAACGTGTTTTGAAACTGTCTCATTCTCACTTTATTTTAAAAGTAATAAAGAATGTAGAACTGCTGAGATACATAGTTAAACTTCTAAATTCAAATTGAAACAAAGTATCAACCATAAAACTCACTCCTTGTCGAACTGACAACCAGACACATTTTTAAAGCCTGGTTATTCATAACATTTTCCAACTTGAACATTGCAACACGTGTTCGATAATCCTTCAGAACCAATGTGAAGTCTATCAATGTACAGCAGAACCGTAACCTCAGACTCCTAAAGACTCATGCACACCCTTTACACAGAAGACACTTAGTCCAACTGCAGGAGGTGCCAAAGACCTGGATCAATGGGACTCTAAACCTATTTTGGAAGAACAAATTTTTTATGCTGCAGCCATTCTGGAAACATGATGCTCTGTGGTTTTCTTTTTAGAGCGAAGTCTTTTACTTTTTCAGTTTGGATGCTGCAAAGGGTGAAGATTTGCCTGTGTCCTGTGACGCCCTCAGGCCAACTCTTTGGTTCTCTTATTCTTCCTCAACAATTCACCTGCGTGGTGCACAGCATTACTGGGGCTTTCCTTTTGGCCTAGCTCACATTTTCAATCCCCTTTCTGGGCTCCTTGCTGTCATTCTCAACGTAAACATGCATAAAAGCCATCCCAACTTTCTGAGTACACCAAAATAATTTACATATTGTTCTATGACTTGTAGTATTTTGATCCAACAAAGGTCTGTTAGAAACCTATACATTCATGTACATTATAAAAGAAAGTAACCACTATATTGTCATAATTCTATACATACATCAAAATACAAAAGATAGGTTAAATTAAAATCATAAAATATTAACTCTTGGGAAACAACAAAAAAAAGCTGAATTGAAGAGGATGCATAAAAATTTTCTGGGAACCAATTTTTTTTCTTAATCTAGAAGTAGTATTTCTTACAAAAATTTACTGATAATGTTAAATATGCTGCCTATTAGTTAACTTTTACTTAACTGTATGCACATGAAATACATAACAAAGGTTGAAGTTATCTTACCTTATTAAGGCATCAAAAATGTTCTTGGTTGAAAAAAGCTGATAAGTAGGTAGTTCTAAGACCGCTGTCTTTGTGAAGAAACAAAAGTCAAGTGTTAGCAGAACTATGGAAAATTTCAGATGTCTGCAACACCAAAGTGAACATTGCAGTAAGTGGAAAAGAAATAAAAAGGTAGGAAGGCCATGCTGTAGGGTGACCTTTCGTCCTCCCCTCAGTAGCAGGACAGAGCTGTGTATTTGTCACTGTTTCAGAAGCGCTACTTGTTGGTTTGGATACATAAATGACCTGAGAATGGTATAAACTGGAATCTGCTCATTCAAAAATTAAAATGCTGCATGTAAAATTATTTTCATTTAGAAAGTAGTGCAACTAGATCATCATAATGTTTGCCATAGCTGGAAAATACTATAAATCCAGAAAAGTAGTTGACATATTAATGAGCAGCACTTCTGAAGATAGTTTTAGTTCTGGGAATTATAAAATGTTGGAGTATAGTTGTCCCAAGACATTGAAAAATTTCAATATTCATGTGCCACCATAGGCCCCACAAAAAGCAGGAACAAGGACTGCTCTAATTTTAAAAGTAATTTCAGTCACTACCTTCATATTTTTAGACACCTACAGAAAACATTCATTGAGTTCAACATTTGCAATTGTTTAATTGGTGGGATTTGTAAAGATTCAATCTAGACAAACAATTGTCCACCCCATTCCTCCGTGAAGATAGCATATCAGATTATTTAGCTTAAAGTTTACGTCTATATTTGGTTTCTAATATTTTCCATTCTCTGATGAAGCATATTTAGAGGAAAACTAGAGCTACCACAAGTTGCCACTGATATTGATAGATAATTAATTGGAATAGATGTTTACATTTTATAAAACACAACTTGAAGCTTTTATCTAAGTTCCCAACTCTGACTTGGAGGTACATATTGACATTTTGGTATTCTATACTCATTTCTGAGAATACTTCTGGCTTCTTTCAAAAGTTTTGAAAGAAACAAAACTGTGATTTGGAAAAATGGTTTAGGCTGACTAAGATAAAATCCTGCACTTGAATTTGTTCCCATGCTGTGAATAATGAAAATAGCTCAATATTGCAGCCACTATGAGAAAGCTGGCCTTCCCCAAAGCACCATGTTAATGTGCCTTTTCCCACTGTAACTCTGAAAATATTACCTTTAAGAATGCAACTATCTCCTGTCAAATAAGAGATACAACTCTGCAGCTTCACAGAGTATTGGTCTTGATAATTTACTGGTCCAGCAAATGAAGGCTGCATATAAAACCATCCTCATTTTCTTTAACCTTAATCGGTATATTTTACAGTATTTTATTATTGCATTCATTGTAGGGAATTATTTATGCACATAAAATATTTCAATTCTTATTTCCCCTTCCTTCCACCATCTTTTTGTTGTTCAAGCATTGTTTATTTATCTAATAACTTATACAATTAATCATCTCATATTTTGACTCAAAACTAGACAAATAGACCCAAGAACATACAAAACATGTGCTATAATTGTACTCAATCAAGGTACACATTTGACCCGCCTGCGGGTCTGCACATGGGTGCTCACCTGCGGAAGGAGCGGGGATTAAGACAAAGACAGGGCAAGAGACATGAGAAATGGAGACAAGACAGGATTCTGATCAAGTCTCATTTATTGAAGAAGTGAACAGGGTTTAAGTAAAGGTAGCAGGGGAAACTAAATCTGCGTCAGTGGTTACCTTGCAACCAGGGGAGGTCTTAAGACATGTGATTCATGGGAAAATAGCAGGGGGTAGGAAAATAGAAACCTAACTAGAGGCTATCGCGAGATGAGGCTGTCGCAAGATGATGATGTCATTACAAAATGGACGCCAGCAGTTTGGGGTTCGACATACATTTAGATACATTTCCCAGGCTGAATTACAGTACCCTTTTCCCCCATTCTTCTCTCACATGTTTCTATAATGCAGACATTACAGTCGTATTTCGGCAGTGTTATTGTGAACTGATCCAAAATTGAGTATTTTTAATGCTATATTATTACATTATTTTTAATTCTGCACCAGTTACAAAAGAAAATAGATGACATTATACTATTGTTTATCTAAAGAATAGTTATATGACCAGTATAAATCATCACTGATTTCTGTAACAGAGGTATATGATTTTATATTATATATTTGTATTTTATATATTATATATATATACACTTTTACAATAAATGATTCTACTTTTAACATAAATGATTCTTGAGTTAAATCATTTAATATAAAAGTATTTATGTGTATATGTGTGCACGTATTTACATAGGAGAAAGAAGTATATATTTCTTTAAGCATTGCTAACCTCAGTATTTTTTCAAAAATATAAACTAGCCTAATTTGTACTTGCAGGCTAAAAATTCATTAACTTCTTTAACTTATGACAGTAATCTCCCCAGGTCAAAACACAGGATACAAACAATACTACAAATGTTCCTCTTTACAACTTCTATCCCTAATCCCTATTTGGTATAACAAAGGTCACAGCCATTTACCAACAGAGGTATAATTTCTGTTGGATTCAGGTGTTGATTGTCTTCTGCATGGGGTTAGCATATCAGATTCTGTATATATAGCTCTTTACACAATTTCTTAATTTTGTACATGTATGTGGAGTTTTACCTTTGTCTGTAGATCAGAAAAACAAAAACTGAGAACAAGACATCCTTCAACTTTATATAAATAAAAGCTTGAAATTATGACATTTGAAAGAACATTACCAATTCAAAACCTTTAAAATAATTTTAAAAAATTGTTGGATACTTTAACTATGGTAACCAAATTTTAAAATGTTGTATGTCAAAACACAAAATCAGGATCTAATTTGGAACACAATGAATAAAAAATAAGTAACATTGAATAATAGAGTGTTATATGTGCTACTTGAAAAATAATTATGCATTAAATAGAAAAGACAGATCAATTAAGCAACTAAATAAATAAAAAATAAGTATGAAGGGCCTTGAAGTTGCAAGAATGGTTATAAATATATTTGTCTTTTTCGTAAACTATCAAGATTATGGTTCTTTGTTATAATTTCCCAAATGAACTACAATTATAGCTAAGTATAATAATAATTCCAAATGAAATACTATTTTCAAAATTAAAAATGTTCTCTGTAAAATTCTGCTAAAAAGAGATACATATTAAATATCCATTAAAAGATTGTACGCGCAAAGGCATTAAGAATAACTTTGGTAAAGAATAGGGATACTGAGAATTTTCTCTCAATAAAGAGAACCTAGAAATGTGAAGGTATCCCACGAGAAGGTACAATCATTAGTTATTAAAAAAGTGCCAGTTAAAATCACAGAGACCTACCTGCGTACATCCTCTAGAATGAGTAGAATAAAGCACCGCTTTAAAATCAAAGAACGGTGAATGTGTACAGGAATAAAATTACTCATGAGGTCTTCTAAACATAGCTACTTTCTAGGAACGTTTTTAAAAGTTCATTCAAGAAACACAAACAAACAAAAGCACCAAACATATAGTTACTTGCCATATACCTAGAAATACACCACAGGATATTTTATCCTAGACAAAATAATCTTACATTTAAGAGAAAACAGAGGCAAATTTCTCATAGCTTAACTTAGAGTAGGCAAAATTTGAAGCAAAGAGATCTTTTAATGCTTAAAAATTAAAATGAAATGCACGAAACATTGATATACTCAGCAACTTGAAGACTAGAGTGTTATGCTGAATCTAAAAAAATAAGAGATTAAAAAAATAAAAACTTGGGGCTGGGGAGATAGCTCTGTGGCACAAGTGACTGCCTGGCAAGTGCAAGGCTGTGAGTTCAAACCCCAGTCCCACAAAAAAAAAAAAAAAAAGAAAAAAAGAAAAGAAAAACATCAAAGATACATACGAACAATATCATTTATGTTACGTTTCATAAATGGAGAAACTATAGTGATGGTAAATACATTGTCAGAGGTTAATTAAGAGTGTGGGCGGAAGACTGGAAGTTAGGGTACACGTGAACAACAGCGAGGTCCTTGTAGAGATGACACTAGACTGGATTTCTCGACACGGGAATATGCCAATGAAAATATCCTGGCTGTGGAAATGTACAGCGGTATTTGTTAGGGAAATAACAGAGGAACTGCAGATAAGGTGCTTGAATCCTGTGTGTATTACTGCAATTCCATGAGAATCTATATTGTTTATTAACAGGAGAAAAGAAAACAAAAATAAAGAAAAATTGGAAAAGGATAAAAAGTGTTATTATTCTACCTGGGAGATGCAACACTAAACTATGATGAACTGTTAACAGAAAATATACCGTGTCAATAAGATTAAAAAAAAAAAAAAAAAAAAAAAGATTATTTTAAATCACTCAAAAAACTAATGCTAAAAATATATATATTTCCTTAAATAATGAAAACTGAAAAATTAGATGGGAAAGGGCCATATTTGAACATAATAAAGGTGACTATAATAACTGAACAGAAATTATCTTACAGAGTGAGGGCAAACTTAATTATTTTTCTCTGAGATCTGGTATAAGACAATGATTGCCATTCTAATTTCGATTTTCATTTATCATATCATAGCCCTGAAATTCCCAACCAAAGCAATCAGGCAAGAGAAAGAATAAAGGGGTATCTGAACTCAAAAAATAAGCCATTTTTGTGTATACGATAGCATAACGATTCTGTCAAAACAATCACCAGAATTAACAAGTTCAGAAAAAAATACCAAAATCTATAATATTACTACAAACCTATCATAAATCATTGAAATATATTTTTTGTACTTTTTAGGGAAGTAAATCTTATTACTAGATTGGACTCATAGTGATCCACCTGTTTACAGCCTCACAAAAGCTGGGATTATAGGCACACGCCATCATGCTCAGTCCTAATGGCCATCTCAGCCTGCACTGGGAGCGGGGCTGGCACCGCAGTCCCAGGGATTGAATCCCTGATCCGTGCACCCGCTAGCAGGTGCTTTAATGTGCTGAGCTGTTTGGCTAGCACTGAAATATAAATTTTTTTTAAAAAAAATCCCATTTATAATACCTAGAAATCCCCGTGTATCACTATATAACATGATAATATGAAACCTTATTTTTCTTTGAGTAGCTAAAAGAAAGGATTTAAATTTTGTCACCACAATAAATGATATCTGCCAAATAAATGATACTCTGTAAAATATTTTCTGTTTAGTTAGTATAAGTAGTCTTCATTATATTTAAATATGGTCCTTCCCTATTTAATTTTTCATAATTTTTATCATTAGAGGATATATAGTCGTGTGAAACAGCTTTAAATGACATACAATTTGTGCAAATGTATTGAATTATCACATAGTACCTTGAAATATAAGCAATTTCTATGTGCTGGTTAGAAGATTAGGACATGGAAAATAAACTTGAATTATGGAAAGTAAAAATATTTTCCTTTGACACCAAAATGTAAAAATTATATCTGTTCAAATATTTCTCTACCTAAATTGTTATAAATAACACTCTATCAAATTATTGCAATATTTATGTATTTCATCAAAAATAAAAATAAAAATTTTCTAAAAAATTAAGCTTTTGGCAAATACTTCATAATAGTATAAACTGCTTAATTGAAGTGTTCTATAGAGAAACTTTGTATAGCAGCATAAAAATATTTAATACTATGTATCCTATCTAAAAATATCTTTTTTTATAACTAAAATGGCAGTGCACAATTCACTGTTGTGTTTATTAATATTTATGAAAGGAACCATTGTACTAGAATAATATTACCTCTGCAGTCAGTGGAAAGTTGAATATTACCTTTCTTAGTATATTGAATGAGATTATAGAGTCATTTTTTTTACTTTAACATTGATAACAATTAATAAATTTGATACATTAATATAAAATTGATAATGCATACTGTATATTACATGTTAATTCATTTGTCCTTCTCCCTGAAAGCTTAATAGTTTGAGCTTGATTGGCCTATGCTTTTGCTAACTTTTCTAAAACTAATTCACAAGTTTCTATTTTCATTTCCTATAAACTCTTCAACAAAACCTCTGTTCTACAGTGCCTGGATTTGAACTCATGTCTTTTGCCATGAGCTACATCTGCAAATGATTTTAGTGTCCTGTTTTGAGACTGGGGGCTTGATCAACTGCCCAGGCTAGGTCCCAACTTAGTATGCCACTGACACAGCTTCCATCAGTCATTCAGTAGCTTTATAAGCACGAACCATATTTCCTGTCAAACTACAATATAGCATGATTAAAATTGGTTTGGGGGAAGCTTGGAAGGTACCTCAGCAGCCTAAGAATCTGCCTGGTGAGTTTGAAGACCAGGGTTCAATCCCTGCTACCACATACTGTGCTGGCCCACCAAATCTGGCCATGGTGGCATATGCCTGTGATCCCAGTGCTGGGGAGGCTGAGGCAGGAGGATCCCTATGATCGCAGCTGCGCAGGAAGACCTTGTACCAAATAACTACCTAAATAACGCAAGATTAAAAACTTTAAAATTCTTTGAGGGATATTTACCATATTAGTTTGTCAATACTACATTAATTTTTATTAATATTGCAATACGTACAGATGCTTTACAAGTTTTACAGAATAAATTGACTGTTATGTTATATGATCATCTAATATTAACTAGGATTACATGAATCATTTTCTTCTGTTTCTCTTCTCTCTCAAGGCTGAGTCTGCATGCAAAAGTGTCAGTCCTAGTGTAAAACGGTCAAAACGCTTTCCCCTGTCTTGGTAAGAGGTAGAGGAAATCATGGCACTCTGGGTTAGACATTAGGTGAGCCATGGTACTAGCGTGAAAGTTCAGGTCATGGAAGAGTACTGGGGCAGGGCTTTTCGGCGGCTATGAAAGACCTGTGGAAATTACTACTTTCAGCTGCGTTATTTAGTTCATTCAAGAGTATTAAATAGTCACTTGCCAGTGCCCATTTGGACATGCATAAAAATTGTCATAGTCTTGTGCTACATCTTTGCTTAGGAACCGTCAGGCCCATGTAGATATGCCGAGGGAAAGGGTAGCTCTCTCTGGGTGTTATAAACATGAATAAAAATTTCCCCAAAGCCTCTGAAAATAAAAGTTGAGTTTAAGTGGCTGAAAGTACCAGCTGTGAGAAGGCCGTTGCTACATAATTGCTGATTAGGACTCAGTACCAAAGGGTTGATTGGTGTCTTGTTCATTTTTGTCGCATTGCTGGGACAAACAACAGACCCTCAAAATGAAGTCAGGGAAGGCTTATTTAGCTCACAGTTTGTGGAGGTTTCAGCCCATACTGGGCTGGCTCCAAGGCAGGGTGACACATAGCAGAGGGCAGCAGTTCATGGCAGAGCATGGGGAGAGCATGGGGAGGAGCAACAGCTGCAGCACCTAGCAGGCCTCTCTCACTTCCTTGAACTGTATACAGATTGCCCACCCCAGGGCGGTACAACACTCACACCCATAATCCTGCATTGAAGCCCCCACAGTGACTGCATGAGAGCTGGGGGGGGGGGCAGCTGGACACAAAGCATTACAGATGGAGAGCAAGCTTAGCTCACTAAAAATGTCTACTCCAAAGAGATTCTAAAGGCATAGATACCTCCTGAAATATTAACACCTGAGTGTTTCCCTTGATGAGACTGTGACAAACACCACAAAAAGAAGGTTTTATAAGTGTATGTTGCAAAAGCGTATTTTGTGGAAGTTCACCTAAAATTACCTGACGAAGTTTTTTCTGGAGTTTAGATGGCATTCTCTCTCTCTCTCTCTCTCTCTCTCTCTCTCTCTCTCTCTCTCTCTCTCTTTCTTCCTTGCTTCCTCTCTCTCTTTCTTTCTTCTCTCTCTCTCTCCCTCTTTCTTTATTTCTTTCTTCTTTTTTTGTCCTTTTGAGATAAGGTCTCTCTTTGCAGTTCAGGCTGGCCTTGAGCTCACTTTTGTAGCCCAGGCTGGTCTTCAACTTGCACTGATCCTCTTACCTCAACTTCCCAAGTGCTGGTATTATAGGGATACACCACCATTCCCAGCTTACTTCTTTTCAAATTCTATTTTGATTCTTCATGGTCTTTGCCTTCAAAGAGCAAACCCCTCAGTGTACCACCATAAGGCCCACAGCAAGTGTTCAAAGCAGGGAGGCACAGGCCTACACACCAAAGTCTTCCTGCCACTGTGATGCTCCTGAGCAGGCTTTGTGCCCCGCAGAGATAAGGCAGGTCAGGCAGTCACTAGAGCTTCTGCTCCCAAGGTTCAGAAAGGTTTTATCTCTACTCTACTTTCAACAACATATTTGTAAGGCAGTTCTTTTACCCTAACTACCTGCAAGGCAAAACATGTCAAATTCCAAAAACGAATTGAGGAAATACTTTCCTATTCCTCAATGGAAGTTAAAAAATAACAAATAAATAAATTTAGCAAAATTATGGTTCAAATGCTCATGTTACTTCAACAACACTAACTTAAAATTAATGACTGCACAGTGGAGTATGAATTGCAGATGTTCTAAAATTATTTTATTATAAAATTTGTTAATGTTATATAACACATTATTTATAGAAAATTAACAGTATCTACTATAATAATACAGATAATAAAGGCATAGTTTATTTCAGACATTATCATAAATACGAAGCAAGTCATTTAAAAACTCTGTCTCCTTCTAAAATTATTTTGAGGCTGTGAAATTAAGAATCCAATCATTAAAAATAGGTAGCCACAGCTGGGCATGGTGGCATACACCTGTAATCCCAGCAACTGGGAGGCTGAGGCAGGAGGATCGCTGTGAGCTCAAGACCAGCCTGGGCTACAAAATGTGAGCCCAAGGCCAGTCTGAACTTCATAGTGAGACCTTGTCTCAAAAAGACAAAAAAAAAAAAAAAAAAAAAAAAAAGAGTAGCCAAGAATTTAAATATAGGTTCTTCTGTAAGTGGTCTAATATTTCAGGTAAGAATATGTTAATTTGCCAAAACACATTCACTATGCCAATTAATCAATGAATAATAGTGCTTTTTACACTTTCATGTGTAGTCTTTTGTGGGCTAAAAATGAAATGATGCATAAGCTCACATGCTAATATTAATCTCTAAAAATTATAAATCCAAAAGTTTAATTTCTACATATGAATGACAAAGAAGAAACTGACGAACAAATTCTAACAACTGATAAGGCATTGCTATATGACAAATATTCTCCTACGCATTTTATAATGACACATTACCTAATTCACTTCTAATCAATGACTTAGTTTTTTGTTTCCCTTTTCTTTTTTTAGAAGTTTTTACTTTATTTATTTTTTTCTTGTTTCAGAATCTTTGTTTGTTTATTCACTCATTTTTATGGCCGGCTCAGCCCGCCCTGAGGGCAGGGCTGGCACAGCATGTTGTGCCGGGGATCAAACCGCGGTCTCTAAAGCCACCCAAGCTTTCCCAAGCAGGCGTTTTGGACCACTGAGCCATCCTTCCGGGCCCTTGTTTCCCATTTTTGTCATCATCTGAAATACAGTTCCTAGCAGTCAAATAACTGGCTAAAGTTACAGAGCTGGAGTCAGGATTGAGCAAGCTGCCCATGCAAATCATATATCGAAAACTAGGAATTCTGAAAACATATACTCTTGATAGTATTTGTTTATTTTCTAATTAATGCATTGATTTATGTAGCTAGCGTGATTGAGGTTGGTGGTAGGGAGCTTGGGCTCTGTGACATGCAGTTTGTCTCCTCATTCGGTGTCTCAGCTACTCTTGCTGGGATAAATACCTGACAACCAAAATGTGGGAAGGAGAAGTTTATTTACCTCAGTTAGTGGATGTTGTGATTTTCTGTGTCGGGGCTGAAGGAAGTGACGAGAAGACCCGATGAAGTTAGCTCAGAAGACTTACCGAGCTTCCCTCCTCAGTGAGCCAAGAACCTCCGAAACAACGCAGCTTTATTCAGGAGAGTCAGCGTGATCTCGTGCACAGTCACCCGGCAAAGGGGAACCAATATGACCAATATGACCACAGTCTTATCAAAGTAAAGGAGGGCCACGTGACCAGTCACGAGCACAACCAAGCCCTCCATTGGTTTTCATCCTAGGGTTCACTCAGGGGTCACCCAATAGCATTTCAGGAAAGGGAGAAAGCAACAGTTACGAACCCCACAGGTGAAGCTGCCTTACCGCAGCTGCCTCTGGGCCCGGTCCATCAGTCTCTGCCCTTCGAAATTCCCATCAGACTACAGCTGGAGGTTTCAGTCCATACTCAGCTGGCCCCAAGGCAGCACATGGCAAAGCACAATCTTTCATGATGGTAGCAAAAACCAAGTGAAAACGTTGGAGTAGTGTCCTGTTTTGTATCAAGTTGTCCCCTCAAAGCTTCATGCAGTCATGGGGTGGGGACTTGTAGAGTTTGAGACTGACTCACGATCTACTGGGACGATAGGTTTTAGTACTGCTGGGATTATGGGTGTGAGTGCTATACTCTACCTGGGGCTGATAGCCTGAATGTCATATAGGAGGGACAGAGAGACAGACCCTCTCTCTGTTGCCGTTGTTGCTATTCTGCTGCCATGAACTACTGCTCTCTGCCCTGTGCCACTCAGGCTTGGGGCCAGCTGAGTCTTGACTGAAACCTCCAGTAACTGTGAGCTAAATAAACCTTTCCTTCTCTCATTTTGGCTGTCGGGTATGTGTCCCAGCAAGTAGAGAAGAATAACTGAGATATGTAGCAGCAGCTCAAGCAACTGGCTTCTCTTTCTTCCTTACACTGAAATGAAAATTACCTGCTCCAGGGCAGCGGAAGCTTCCACACCCATAATCAATCAAATTCAAGATGCTACCTCAAGACGGCATGAGGTTTTGGCGGGACACTGCACAAACCATCGCTCTCCGCATGCATTACTTTCCGATGTCTACAAAAATGCCTTTGATACACTGTCTGCTGGGAGATGGCATGTTTATCAGTTCATCATTGCCATGGAAAGATGATCATTTCACGTGCTCCATTCAGATCGCAAGTGCACAGCTGATAAAATAGGATGCAAGTCATATAGTGCCCTCCCTCGCTTGCTCTTTTGCTGTTTGTCTATTATCTGTCTGTCTGTCTGTCTCTGTCTATCATCTATCTGTCCATTGATATATACATATTTATATGCACATGTATATTGAATACATATGAATAAAGTCAAAGAGCTAGCAGCTTCTTCACAGGTAACCATTACCTTCTAATATTCTAAATTGGTTACTATTAATTAATTAATTTTTTTTCTTGTTTCAGAACTTTTGTTTGCTTATTTACTTATTTTTATGGCCGGCTCAACCTGTCCTGAGGGCAGGGCTGGCACAGCATGTGGTGCCGGGGATTGAACTGTGGTCCCTGCAGCCGCCTAAGCTTTGCTAAGCAGGTGCTTTAGACCACTGAGCCATCCTGCCGGGCCCCTGGTTGTCTTTAAAGACAACTAGATTTACCTTTCAACTTAGAAATAATTAAAGTTACTCATTCTTTTTTATTAAACTTTATTTATTTATGGTATAACTGGCTCAGCCTGCCCTGGGGGTGGGGCTGGCACAACATGTGGTGGCAGAGATAGAGCCAAGGTCCCTGTGGTTGCCTAAGCTTGCCGAAGCAGGCACTTTAGACCGCTGAGCTATCTTGCCAGCCCCAAGTTGGTCATGCTTAACAGATAAACATACTAAAATGTTTTGTGAATTTGGTCAAGTGAGTAGGAAGCAAGATTTACATAAGACACTTTTTAAATATGCTACTTTAAAGGCTATAGGTATCTCAAAAATTTTTCACATCACATTCATTTACATATTAACAGCAAGATTTGCATAATTCCAGGTAATAAGGAATAGTCTGATTAAGGCTCCCAAGCGTTTAAAATTTTAATATTGCTAGCAAGTTGGATTATTGCTGTTTTAAGAAAAAAAACATTTTTAAAATTTAACTTTAATAGCTATTTGGAATTCAATGCTGGAGAAAGAAATCATTTCTTTATCAAGCAGTGGTTTAGCCACTGCTACTAAGTAGCAAAAGTGAAGTATTAGTGAAAAATTGAAAGTTCAATGTGCTGTTTCTAAAGTTAGTTGTCAGTTTCAGGGCCAGCCAGATGGCTCAGTGGATTAAAGTGCCTGCTTCAGCAGACACACGAGCTGGCAGAGGTTTGACTCCTGACCTGCCATGCTGGCCCACCCTTGTGGTGCACTGAGACAGTGATTGAGACTGGGTGTAGCGGCTTGCACCAGTAATCCTAGCACTTGGGAGATGGAAAACAGGGTCACAAGAAGTCCAATCTGTGTAGTGAGATCCTGTAGGCCCTGTACTGAGTACATTAAAAAGAACACACACACACACACACACACACACACACACACACACACACGAGTGGTATGCTAGTTGTCAGTTTAGAGAAATAGAAAATTAAAGCCTAGAACAGCTATGAAGACTATATTTTGTGAACACGACACAGATACAGATTTTAACATTAAAATACTATTCAATGACACGTTGTATTTGTTTTTTTTTTTTTTTTAAGTGAACCTGTTGCTGATAGAAGAGGTAAAGAAATCAAAAAGAAAGCCAGAAATCAGTTGCAACAGAACCAAGAATTCTGACAATTTTCTTCTTTTAAAGTTGTTTATTGTGCTGGAGAGATAGCTCAGGGGCACAAGTGCCTGCTGGGCAAGTGCAAGATCCTGAGTTCAATCTCCAGTTCCACCAAAATAAATAAATAAATAAATAAATACATAAATACATAAATACATAAATAAATACATAAATACATAAATATATAAATAAATAAAAAGTTGTTTATTGTTCATGTTAGGAATTACAAGTACCAGTTTTCTAGCTATTCCCATTCTTGGTTTCTTTCAAAAAAAAAAAAATTAAAAGCATCTCACTACAGTGTATAGTTCGCAATGGCTGAATCTGGGAAACAACCAAGGATTGTTCCGAAATTCTTAGCTTAATATCAGTCACAGAAAATATGTGAAAAAGAAAAATAATTTCTACCTCCCAGAGCCATGCCATATGACTTATGAGCTCCCTTAGCAAACCAGAAATTATAACCCCATGAATGGCAGTAAGTACTGTGTTCAGAAAGATAATCTGAGCAAGAAATCAGCAATTTGGGTAAACTAAGAGTAGGCAATGGCTGGAATGAAGAGAGGAAGAGAAATTGTATAGACTAGGAAGATTATTCAGATCTAAAATCCTGAAGAACCCATGATTCCTGAGCTTCAATTGTGAAGAATTCAGTGCAGTTCAACAGCAAAATTATAAGAGCAGGTTAAAAATGTCATTTCCAAAACGGGAAAAGAAAAGAAAAAGAAAGAAAATAATTGCGAAGTCTCCCTTCTTAAGCGAGAGACGGGTCTGACCACAGGCTGGAATCCGGTGTGTGGGGTCTCAGGTCCTGTGAGGAAGGCTTTCGCTACCTGGCTTTGGTGAGCAATGCCACACTGAGGTGGCACAGTGGGGTGCTTGTAGGTCTGTCGAAGGGACGCTGAAGATCACTACATGATCTGCCAGCTTTCACCTCCTTAGGGGCCTGGCTGGGCTACATCTGCAGGAGCCGCTGTGCCGCAAAGCTCTTCCTCAGTGGAGGCCTCACTTGAGTCCTCCTCAGAAATCTCATTGTAGAAAAAGTGAACACGCTTAGAGGCCTGGGTCTCCAGGACCATGCTGGGTTTGATGCTCCTCCTCTCGGTCTGTTCCCTCCCTAGATCAGCTGCATTGCCTGGCAGGGACCTTTGACCCAGTGCTTCCTCAGCAGTGAGACAGTTTCCTCCCTGGGCTGAGGTCAAGTTTTGTTGACCTCAAACCAGGAAATGCAGCACCGGAGGGGTCTGGTAGGCTTCTCACTCACTGGTCAAGTCTTGTTGTCACATTCATTTTTCTGTACCAGTTTTAATCAGCCTCTTGAAATCTCATGGCCTAGCTTTCTTCAGCTCAGCTCCTGCCCTGGAATGGCCCCAAGGCCCAGATGGGGCTGAAGTGTGGTGGCCAGAACCCTAAGCTGGTGGCAGAGTCTGTCAAGGAATTCTCTGGAAAGACGTCGCAGTGAAACACATAAAAATCCACTCAGGGCTAAGTCTGAATTCAATTAAAAGCCAACACGTGCACCCACTGGAATCTTTGATTAGACGTATTTACCTCTTCCTGCTCCGTCTGCAGAGGCTGATGAAACACATAAAAGCTCGCCATTACATTTCTCTAACCCTGTAACCTTGCAGGAGCACAAAACCTCAGAGTGAATTACTCTGTAGAGTCTCTCTATAACGCAGGAAAAATGGCGTGCCAGATTTTATGGGACATAGATTGCAAGTCAAGTGTACTTTTACGTAGGCAGTAGGGACCCTCTTTAATATTAATTTTATTCTGCCATACACACCATCTTTACTAATTAGCTAGTTCTTGGGGCATATTTCCCTTTTCGGAAATCTAGGTCAAGGACAAAGTTTTTTTATTCATCATTGTGCTTCTTGGTGGCAGATGCGTTTTGTGAAGTAGGTGATGGGTGATTTAAAGTTGAGTGAAAGCACAGGCATTGCTTTTTATAGCAACAAAAGAGACAACACCAGAAACCGCAACATACGGTTGTGTGGCCCATGCTAATATTGGTATTAGTGACAGCGTGTCTACACTACATCTAGCAAAAGTTTTAAATCCTTGGCTATTCCGGAATAAATTCAGCAGATATAGAAGTCTTCAAGACTCGATTCTGCTTGTTTCAACTAAGTACTTGGCTATACAAATATATATGCTAGAGTCCTTTCCTTCTTTCTTTCTTTCTTTCTTTCTTTCTCTCTTTCTTTCTTTCTTTCTTTCTTTCTTTCTTTCTTTCTTCTTTCTTTCTTTCTTTCTTTCTTTTTGTTTCTTTCCTTCCTCATTTTGTCACTCTGTTATAAATTTTGAGTAATATTTCCATCAGATTTGCCATGTGAAAACAAATAAATACTGTTTATTGTACCTTACTAAATAAATAAACAAGTAAATTTACTTAAACCATAGATAACACATTGAGTGTTCAGAGACTGGCACATTAATAGGGGCCTGAAAAAGCAAAGAAAAGAAGATGTGATGCATAGTTTACATTTTCCCCAATGCTTAAGGTACTTTCTTCAGCATGTTTGTCAGGCCAGTGTTAGAGTGTTCTTAGCTTGCAAGAAGCATATCCCAAGAACTTGTAAAATGTAAATCTGTTTGTATATTTGTACTGCTAGTGGTTTTGTAGCAACTAACTTTATGTCTTTTGGAACTAGCGTGTATGTAAGATTTGTGTACAAGATGGAGACCAGGGCTGGCCCAATAGCTCGGTGGATTAAACAGCCTGCAAGCAGGAGCAGAAGCTGGGGGTTTGATCCCAGGGCCTGCCATGCCAGCCCGCTCTTCCCCAGGCTCATCGAGATGGCAACTGAGACTGGGAGTGGTAGCGTATGCCTATAATCCCAGCTCTTGGGAGCTGTAAACGGTTGGATCACTATGAGTCTGATCTGTTAATGAGACCCTGAACACCCTGTAGACTGCAGACTCTTCCTTAAAAAATACAAAAAAAAAGAAAGGAAGGAAAAAAGAAAGAAAAAAGAAAACAAAGATAGAGAAGAGATATGTCCACTGTGAAGACAACCTCAATTTAGGACTCAAGCAAATTGTTCTCTAGCCATTTGCTGTCCTTTTCTGTATTTATAATATCAAACAAAGTACAGAAACATAAAGAAAGTAGCACCGAGGGTGGCAGGTAGTTAACGTTTGCTGATTATATCACACAAGTCCAGTGCTTACTGCTGTGTAGGGTATAAGAATGCAACTTAAGGGAATAACCGAGCTGTGCCTCTCCTCAAGCCAGGAAGGCATTCCAGACCAGATCCCTGAAGAATGCCCATGGAATTTAATAAGATGATCCATGGGGCAACAGGGAATAGATTTGCAATCTTGGCAATGTCGTTGAAGAACATTCTTTTGGCTTTTTGAGACAGGGTCTTGCTATGCATTTCAGGCTGGCCTTGAGCTCACTTTTGTAGCCCAGGCTGGTCTCGAACTCTCAGCGATCCTCCTGCCTCAGCCTCCCAAGTTCTGGGATTACAGGCGTGCGCCACTATGCCCGGCTGTTGAAGAACATTCTTATTGCTCTAAGCCAGAATAGGAGAATGCATTTGGCAGAGGGAATTCTTGGCCTAGACGTGGAGCTCCTTGGAGCAGAAGGCACCGCCAGACAAAGTCAGAGGCTCTGCCATGGTTGGCACTTAAGGAAGCCAGGCATTCCAGGCCCACCCCAGGGACCTGAGGAGGCCAGCTCCTGGCTGTCGCTCCATGCACTAAAGAGACAGGCTCCACCAGAAGGGGTACAGCCAGAGAGCCTGACTCCAAGTCTCCCTCCAAGGACCACCCATTCCTGACCTAGTTCTCAGTATCTCTAATTGATATGGAGAAAGCGTTTTAAAGACAGTGTTAAAATCGCTCAGCCATACCTGTGTTTCTCAGGGATTTAGACTCGGATCCAAACCGATGTCCAACAGAATAACCTTACATGGAATTTGTAATCAAATTAGTTTAATTGCACATTTTACTAAGGATGTACAAGTTTTATTTTTTCTTTATATGAACAAAGACATAAATTATCATGACTATGAAGAAATACTAGGATTCCAAGATAAAGAAGTAAAATACAGATAACCGATTATTGCTATTATTATTGATGCCGTTTCTCACTGTACAGTTCAAGCTGAACTTACTATGTAGCCTAGGCTGGTCTCAAACTCACAGCAATGCTCCTGCCTCACCCTCCTGAGTTTTACACTTAGATGACCCAACGCACTGAGACGTGATACACTTTCAATCCAAAGTGTCAAGAAATTTAAAGTTCTCTTTTCCTTTTCTTTGGTTTCTTAGCAAAGCCAGAAAGATTGCAGTAAGTTGAATAGACCACATTGCAATGAGGAAATGTACAGTGACCACCTATATGGTGCAGAACACTGTAGTAATGGTGTACAATGTAAGGAAATTGCCTCAGCTTTCTGCATCTCAGAATGTTATAAGATAGATAAGGATGGCAAAGGTCACAAAGAACGTGGCAATGGAAACACAAAACTAAGGGAACTGGGAAAGGAGTAACAGAAACTACTTTAATACAAATAATGCGATTTATGAAAAGCTAATGAAATAAAAATCAAATTTACATTCAGAATAACATAACTTTATTTATCCTTACTTCGATGTAAAACCAGTACATTTAATATATTTCACATATACAGTATAAAATAACTAATGAAGCCTTAAACTGGGGAGATAGAGCAGCAGCTTGAACACCTGCCTGCTAAACCCAAGGTCCTGAGTTCTGTCTAATATTAGAAATATAACAAAAGCCTCTTTCCACAGTAAGTGCCTACAGGCACTAACGCAATTACTATTATTATTTTTTTTTCTTTGTCTTTTTGAGACAAGGTCTCGCTATGCAGTTCAGGCTGGCCTTGAGCTCACTTTTGTAGCCCAGGCTGGTCTCAAACTCGCAGCGATCCTTCTGCCTCAGCCTCCCGAGTGCTGGGATTACAGGCATGTGCCACCACACCCGGCTCAACTAACACAGTTATTTGATTTTACTTTGAAAATAATTTGAGGGTCAGCCTGATAGCTCAACAGACTAAAGGACTTGCTCAGGCAAAACACAGTGGCTGAAAAAAGAGAAGGATCTCTGTGAGTAAAATCTATCTAGTGAGACCCTGTGGGCCCTATCAACCCTTTCCTAAATATAGAAGAAAAAGAACTAAACATAATTTGAATACAGTATGTCTCCCTTCTGTTAATGAAAATTCAAATAAAATTTCTGGATAAATGATTTTTTAAAACATTCTATGGATGACAAGGATAAAACGTGCCGAAAGTAAAGCAGCTGTAGTCTATTATAGTGGCCTCAATAATAAATAAGACCTGTTAGGTTTTAGTTAAAACCCTTTATGGTCAGTAAATATATTAAATATAAAATTAAGAAAGCAGTTACATGCATTTGTTTAAAAAATTACGTTGGCATTTGATGTTAGTTATTTTTAATTTTTCATTTCTTATACTCAATAACAGTTAACAGATGAGGGTGACTATATAAATTAGGTTAGATATGTTTATCATATCGCAAATTACCAAAAAAATTCCCAGCTTAGGCGTGTTTCCCAAGCAGAGGTCTGAGGGAGAGAAGGAACTTGTCTAACTACTGCCGCAGAGCATGCTTCATGCTGGAGGTTAGGGAATGCATGATGATGTGGATAATTAGGTGGTTCCGGACAGCCAGCTGGGTGGGTTGTCGCTGCGTGTGACAGCTGTGTGTGTGCACACACACAGCTGCGAGGGCGGAAGGATCTGGGAACTGCAGCAGCTGGAGACTGACCAGGCTTATCTCTGTGCCTGTCTGTCTGTCTGTCTGTCTCCATCTTTTACCTTCTCTCTCTCTCTCTCTTTCCTTGGCTTTCTCCTCTTTCCTTTTTTTTTCTTCTCACTCTGTCCCTCTCCTCTGTTCCCCTCCTCTCTTCCCCTCTTCCTTCCTTCTTCTCCTAAAATCTTATTCCCCTGTTTACCTTAGATTACCAAGCACGCAGCACCCGGAGGCTCCCAAGGATGGCACTTTCAGGGCCTTTAGCAAAGGCAGGGGAATAGGCAATGCTTTTGAAGGCAGTAATACTACAATTTCACTGCACTGGCTGCAACAGTCTCAAAGGCCCTGCCTCTCTGAATGGGAAGGGTGCCTTGTCTAGTCTTCTATCAAAAGGAGCAAAAATTGTATCTACAGGGACCCAATAGTTTTTTTTTTTTTTCCCCAGTACATCAGCTTACTCAATTCCAAAATAGAGTTCATAGGCCTTACATCACAGAGGTATGAGTATTAAAAGCTTATGAATGTGCTGATCAGCTTTCTGTTACCTATCATGTACCAGATTTTAAAACAATTAAGTATCTTTGCAGTTGCTACATTCTTACTAGCACATGCTTGCACTCCATTCTGCACTGGTTGGGTCTGTGTACACATCGCTTCTTATCTTAGTTTTCATCCCTTCCGTCCTCCCCCATCCCGGAAGCCCTCTGCACTTGAGAAAGACATCCTCCTCCTTACTTAGCACTTTACCTATTTAATCTATAAAGAGCAAAGCTTGCTTTGGCCCAGTTTTGGGTGTGTAGTGTGTGATCGGTCAGCCCCATAGCTCTGGGGACTGCGGGGCCAGGTGGTCAAGCCACACAGTTGATCTGATAGCTGGGGAGCAAAGGGCCATGGATTATTGGGGTGCTCTAGGTAAACAAGAGTCAAGGGTGAACGCAGCGTAGGGATAAGGTTATGAGATAGGCTTGCAGCACCACAGTGGGGGAGTCCACAGATTGCACAGGAAAACAGGAGGATTGCGAGCGGCTCTGTCTGAGAAACAGGAGGCCACAGAAGCGAACCCAGAACCCGGCTCCAGCTAAAGCTAAGCATGGAGGCTCTCTGAAGGATTGCTGGCGTGAGTCCGCCCGAAAAGGCTGAAAAAGCAAGCGTCTCATGTCACAAACACCTGAAGCAGCAAGAGGTGCCCCTCCACAAACTATCAAGGGTTCAAGAGCAGACAAATTTCTCCCTCTGCCTCTGTTCATTCCATGTGGCCACTCAGCCCGTGGACAGTGCCATACACAATCTTCCCTCAGCTTGTTGGCCTGGATGACCAGTGTCTTTGGAAACACCTCCATAGAGGCACTCAGAGTGGCTCTGGTGTTCTGATGAGAATCTCTTCATCCAGTGAACCTGATAATCAGGACAAATAGCTCCACGTCTCCACAGGATGTCCCTTTAATGCTCCAAAGGTCTCCCATGAACAAACCTTTCAAAGGTGTCACTCCCTCCAAGCAGGTATGACTATAATCCCAGCGCTCAAGAGGCTGAGTCAGGACTGTTGCAAGATCAGCTTTGGCTACAAAGTGAGCTCACTGGGACCCTATCTCAAAAAGACAAAAACAAACAAACAAATAAAAGCACAACATATTACTTGTGACTATTATATGGACCTTTTGGAACATTTAAAGTTGATATTACACTTAACGTATAGAGTAAACTTTGAAGAATTTCAGACTTAATTTTTGATCAGAAATTTAATTTTATATTTTATTGGGTTTGTTTTCCTTTATTAATATGGGGGCTATAGGATCTTACTACATAAGTCAGACTCCTGGTGATCCTCCTGTTTTCTGCCTCCTGAACACTGGGATTTCAGGCGTGCACTACCACGCCCAGTCTCAATGGCCATCTCAGTGCACACCACGCATGGGACCGCATGGCATGCCGGAGATCAAACACCAGCTACCGAAATCTGCCTAAGCAAGTGCTTTAGTCCCCTGAGCTATCTGGCTGGCCCTTGAACATTTTATTGACCTGTATCATTTTTTTCTAGTCTCTGAATCTATTTAACAACCAAATTTTTCTGTTTCTCTATGTCTTCTGTATTGATTTGTCTGTCTGTCTGTCTGTCTGTGTGTCTGTCTCTCACACACAAACACACACACACAAACACACACATACAGACACACGCGATAAGCATTTCCCAATTTTGATCACATTGTGAGTCACACAAGCACACACTGAAATATCAACAAAACTTAATCTTATATAATAAAAATGATAACTGAGAATAATGCAAATTTGGACTGAATATGCTAAGGATCTTGTAAGGGAATAGCTCAGTTTGATATTGAGGTCTCCATGGAAAATATATCTGTCCCACTGCTCAGCAACTGATAGCTAACACGTAGTGTCTGAGAAACACTTTTAGCGTTTATTGCTACGTGTTCTTTCATTTGCATTAAAATGGTGCATGTGAAATGTGAGGTAATTCTAGCCATTTGCTTCCATGGCAAACAATTAGACAAATCTCATTCGTGTAATAAAACATGATCTAGAGATACAGCCCTGACCTCCAAGATAGAGGCCATAGACTCCAGTCGGTGAAATATGAGGCTGGTCATTGTGGCAAAATTGCTTGCAATATCCAAAGGAATTTTAGAGCATGGGACAACAGCTTCAGAACGGTTGCAGTACGCTTTAATTTTGACTGTTTTTTAAAGAAGCGCTAGCTTCTACCTTACCATCCCTACCCTTACTAATCTCACTCATGTGTCTTCCATGTTTACTCTTTTTAGTACACTTTTTCTGTTGTTATTTTTGCAAAGGTGAGAATGGAAACTATTTCCATGCTTATTGTTTCAGATTGGTGCATTTTTCCTAAGCGGACTAAGTTGTGCATATATTGAAATTAGACCTTCTCAGTGTAGTGAACAATAGGATACAGACCTCAGAGGCTCTGGGGTGTCTGCTCTTGACCTCATCTTGAGCACCATCCAGATGTGTCAGTGCTAAAATCTTGGATGAGAAGAAAATTATGGTGATGCTTTCTAACATCTCTCCTTGCAGTTATACTTCAGGAAGCACAATGCCTTAGCAGGCTCTAAATGCATTTTTTATTTTGCTCTTAGGAATATATCATAGACACAATTCTTTTTTGCAATGCCACTCAAAGAATCTACTAGTTTATTCCTGGTGCACAGCAATGAATACGAGAAGATATTGTTTACTCTGTAGGCTAAGATGTACAATCTTATTTTATGAGGCAGCAATATATTGGTGCCAAAAAAAAAAAAAAAAAAAGAAAGCATAGAGGAGAGCTTGATTATTATAATCTCACAATTTACATTATTATATATTTCAACAAAAGGGGAAATATATGACAATTGAACTGAGAACAAGGCAAACAGAACAACATTTTTATGATGTATTCATCAGTTTCCTCAGTCTAATCATTGAAGAAATGATAGAGGGAAAGCTTATAGGGAAATACGTGCAACTTTTTTTTCTAAATTTCTATATAATTATTCATTCTAAATTATACTATAATTGCCATTTATCGGCTTTGTCTTTTGGAGTTGATAAGAAGAAGCTGCAAATTAATAAAATGGATACATGTTTCTAGGCCTTGGATCTGGATGTCCTCTGAGGCTTCATGTGGTCACAGGTGGAGTTTTTTCAAAGGTGACTGGATCTAGAGTGTGTGATGATTTAACTGATTCATGGGACAGTGCTTGCTAAGATTAAGGTGCTGGATGAAGGGACTGAGTGCTACCCACCCAGAAAATAGCTACCCTGGACATGAGATATGAGGCAGACGCGATGCGTCCTTTTCCTTGCTTGCTTTGTGACCTTCCATCCACGTGAATGGTTTCACCTCTGTAATGCCCGTCTGCCAAACCATCCTGACTTAGAGCCAGCCCACTGTGGAGCAGAACTTCTGCAAACCATGAGCTGAATAAACCATGTTTCCTTTTACTTACAGTGTCAGGTATTTTGGTTCAGCCACAAGAAAACTATTGGAGACAAATATTTATTATATAGATTAAAATGTACTCCTTGAAACATAAACTTTGTAAGCTCATGCATCATTATTTCTATATTTCCCATGCATTAAAATTTCAAAATACAATCCGGGCGTGGTGGCGCACGCCTGTAATCCCAGCACTCGGGAGGCTGAGGCAGGAGGATTGGTGAGAGTTCGAGACCAGCCTGGGCTACAAAAGTGAGCTCAAGGCCAGCCTGAACTGCATAGCGAGACCCTGTCTCAAAAAGACAAAATAAAATAAAATAAAATAAAATAAAATAAAATAAAATAAAATTTCAAAATACAATTGATAATGAGAGAGTGGGATATTATTTAATAATGACTCAAAGTTGTGAAACATAAGTTGAGAGTTTATTATTTCAGGCAACAAGATCTATTTCTTTAAAATACAAATGCAATAACTCAGCAGAAGAAAGCACCTGTTTAGGCAGAGTGCAGTGACCAGGGTTCAATCCCCCATGCACTATGGTGGCCCTACCTCTGCGGCATGCGGAGACAGTGAATGAGACAGGGCGTGGTGGTGTCACCTATCATCTCAGCGCTTGAGAGGCTAAAAACAGGAAGACCACTATGAGTCTGATCTGTGTAGTGAGACCGTGTAGCCCTGTACAAAACACATAACAAATACAAGAATAAATAAATAAATAAATACATAATTGCAAATGCACAGAACACAACATTGAAGATAAAAGTGCTGATATTATGCAAATGAGGATTAGATAAAAAGACTGTTGGGATAAAATGTTCTTAATATGTATAGATAAATACTTTTTAGATTACCACGTAATAAAATATCTGTGTTCAACATATAAAGAAGATATACACAAATATATCTACTAAATGGAGTTTATGGTAATAATCCATTCTCCTTATAATGTATGATTTCCAAACTATGTAGGGAATTTATGGAAATGGGAATAATAGAGCTATCAACAGCGGCCTGCCTGTGCGGGCCCCACCCCCGGAGTGGGAGCGCGTTGATACAATAATTAAAACATGGCATGGTGAGAGGGCAGTTGAGACTGTGTGTCATAGCATGGGCCTATGATCCCAGCTCTTGCGAGGCTGACCACAGGAGAATCACTATGAGTCCTGTCCACGTAATGAGACCCTGTGGACCCTATCCTAAAATATAAGGAGAATTAGGAGGAGCAGGAGGAGGAGCAGCATGGGGAGGAGGAGCAGGAGGGGAGAGGAAGAGGAAGTAGAAGAAGAAGAAGAAGAAGAAGAAGAAGAAGAAGAAGAAGAAGAAGAAGAAGAGGAAGTAGAAGAAGAAGAAGAAGAAGAAGAAGAAGAAGAAGAAGAAGAAGAAGAAGAAGAAGAAGAAGAAGAAGAAGAAAGGTTGAAAAGCTCACATGACTGCTTATCAAATGACTTGTACTGAAAGTTGTACATTTAGAAGAGAAAAAGTTCTCAGTTCATATTAGCAAGCAAAGATAAGACCTCAGATGATTCAGAAGGAAATCAATCGGTTGATCGATCCATCAATCAATCAATCCAAGAAGATATTTCATGGAAAAGATAAACTTAGTAAAAGTTTATTATCTTAAGGAGAGCAGAAAGATTGAGATGTGGAATAATGTTAGATGAATTCTTCCAAGAGTCCTCAGAGGAATCAAACTCAAGCAGAAAATGAATAGATGACTACAGCTTGTACACCAGCTGTTTTGCTTAAGAAATGGCCAGAAAAAATTCTTGTACGTGAAAAAAGGAAGAGAGAAACGTGAAATGGCATTATTGGACAATATTAGCATAAAAGTGTAGGATGTGATAAAGAGATGGAAGCCTTTAGAGAAAAGTGGTCCAGTAAGAACAAAACAACAAGAAAAATAAATTGTGGTTTGTTTTCTAAACTCTCAATTGAGTAGCTTCACACTCAGTTCTTTCACTCACGAGTTTTTCAAATTTACCCCAAAAGTTCATGAATGTTACCAAAAGACATTCTTGTGGCTCCCAAAATTGTACACATTTACTTAGTACATATTTTATCGTCTTTGGAGTATATGTATATAACTTATACAAATACATATATATGTAGACAAATACATGCATATTTTTAATTTTCAAATTCATACTGGCAGGGCCGGGCAGGATGGCTCAGTGGTCTAAAGCGCCTTCTTGGGAAAGCTTGGACAGCTTCAGGGACCGCAAGTTTGATCCCCGGCACCACATGCTGCGCCAGTCCTGCCCTTGGGATGGGCTGAGTCGGCCATAAAAATATGTGAATAAACAAATAAAGGTTCTGAAACAAGAAAAAAATAAATAAATAAAATAAATTCTAAAAAAAAAAATTCATACTGGCAAGCTGGAGGTAGATTTTATTAATGGCCACCTCAGAGTGGGGAGCTCATAGGATCTAGTGAAGATAAACAGTTTTGATAATTATAATCTCAGCCGCAGTCATAAATTAACAAGCACTTCACGTCACGTTCTATTATTAACTGCTACAAGAAGTCAAGGAAGAAAATCAGGTTTAGCGTGAAAGATAATTAACTGTTTCTTAACACAATGAAATTAAAGAAAATAGAGTAGGCTACAGTTTTTCCTATGAGTAATATTAATTACTTGTCAAAATAATAAAAGCTAATGCAATTTTAAGTGTATTCTTTCATGGTAACATTGCAATTTAAGATTTTTCAGCGACTGAAAAAAAAAAAATTGTGAAGCTAGCACATTTGACCAGCAGTCACTGCATTTGTTGTTTATGAGAATTTCTCTTGAGAATATTTTTAACTAAAGGAATGATGACAATTATTACAACCGAGTAATGTTTGTGTTGCTAATGGTATTTCACTTAATTATTTTAATGGTATGGAAAGTAGGGTGGTAGGTTGAGAATTACGTCATTGAAGAAAATCCTTCAAAATATATAGATATAAATTAGCTTTTCTTTCTTTTACGTTTCTACTTGATCCTGTAGTCCTTCTTTTTTAAGACAGTGTTTGCTATATCAATGACTTTATTTCCAATAATTGTGTCTCTGCTAGAGTTGAAAAATATGTCTATTGCTCTTTAAACAAAATACAGGGCTGGGGAGCTAGATCAGTGGGCTAAGCACCTGCCTGGCAAAGCCAAAGTACCCAAGTTCTATCCCTGGTACCGCATGCCACACAGGCCCAGGAACCCCAGGTGCGCCATGCCAGCCCAGAAACCTGACATGGTGGCACATGCCTGTAATCCCAGCATTGGAGAGGCTGCGACAAGAACATGACTACCAGTCCAAGCTGCGGATTTGCTTTTTCTTTACTAGCAATTGAAGCCTGGGGCCTTCGCAATCACCTCCATACCTGGTCCTATTTTATTCATTTAGATATAGGATCTGGTTGCGTTGCCCAGGCTGGGGCAAACTTGAGAAAGAGCTGTCTAATTGTTGTTGCAAGCTGGCTTCCAAGGGTGGACTCCCGCACTGGTGCAAGGTGGAGTTTTAAGGCCCTCACAGTACTTTAGGGGAGCAGGACACAGCGTGGTAGGCACAGTTAATACATAATCACCATTGCCATGGATCTGGATCCGCTCGAGTGAGAGGATGGGAAACATCACCCTCAGTCCTGTCTTGGGCAGAATGGGTTGAAAGCTAACCTGAATGGGATTATGAAGCAGCCAGGCCTTCAGGGAGTTTCCAGGACACCCTGGTTCTTATAACCCTTCCACGTTCTCTAGCAGGGTGGCCAGGCTTTTAAAATCACAGCTCAAGATACGCAAAAGTACAGATGGCTTCCAGGTGTCTTGCGAAGTAAGTCCCAAATTGCAGCATTATTCCCACTATCAGCTATTATTAGCTAGCACTGTCAGGGCCCAGTCCACTTTCAGAGGGAGGGGACATGAACACCACTTCTCCATGAGGAGATTGATAGGAGCAGCAGAAAATGTCCAGCTGTTATTAATCCACATAGGCTGCCTTTATTTTTGAAAGATGTAAAACCTTTCTAAACATGAGGCTCATTTGAAATCAATTAAATATGCAGAATTTTCTTGGAATGAAGGCTACCTAAGTGTGAGTAGTCTCTTAGAGGATTATAAAATTTGAACAAAATTTTTATGGTGGAATGCCATCCAAGGTGTATGCAATTGAATATATTTGGTAACATCCTTCCTTAAATAACATCAATTCTATCTATCTATCTATCTATCTATCTATCTATCTATCTATCTATCATCTATCTATTTATATATCTACATCTATCTACCTACCTACATACTTTAGTCAACCCATTTTATTCTAATAAATAGTGTAGACTGAGTGTCTTAGAAAACAGGAATTTATTTTTCAAACTTTTGAGGTCTAAGAACTCAAAACTAGCTCTGCAATAGGGATTTGTGTGTTGAGGGATTTCTCATTGGGTCGTAGGCTCCTCTCTTGCATCTGGGTCCTCAGCCGCCTTTGTTCAATGCATGTAGAAGAGAAGAAACAGGCTTTCTAGTCTCATTATCGTACCAGGTCTCATCCATAGTGCTATTAGAGGGACAGATCCTCATAATTTCATGTAAAACAAAGCTATCCCTATAGTTCCATCCCCACAGAAGCTAGTTTTTGAAATATAAATTGTATAGGGATGCAATTTAATTTGCTGTAATAAATAGAAAAATCCTGTTGACTTGAGTCGGATTTTTCATTTACACCATGAAGTATTTATTAATAATGAACTTAATGTCCTTGCATTCATTTATATTTATAGGATGTTTAAGTTCCCAGCTATTTCTTTCCCACTTAATCTAATGTTTGCATTTGGAATACTATTCCTCATCAAGGAATAAGTCACCTTTTAAATGGAAAGGAGTGTGGGTTACAAAAGTGGATTAAAACATTCATGTCCGCGTAAGTGAAAATAAAATATAAATATAAGTAAGACCCAAAAATCCCGTCCAGGATTCCTTGCCTGCTTGTGTCTTGCAGAGTGAGGTGCAAAGTCAGCTCCTTTTTGAAATCCAGCAGGCAAGTTTATCCTACCCTAAAGAATTGCATTAGCCAGCTCCCCAAGTCACTTGAGCCAACTATTCACACTAAATCTTTCTATATATAAGTGTACATATGGTCCTATGTGATCTTTTTTGAGAATTGCTTGATTTCAGAATTATGACTATTTACCCATGGCTTCTCTTGTCTTATTAAATATAATCATTCAAGGCAAATAAAATATTTTGTGTACCTATGCATGTTGTTATTTTAGTGTCACTGATACTGAACAAATTGAGGAAACAATAGAATCTCTGTGGATCAATACACGTACTTTTTGGCTTGTCAAATGGTTACGAGCAATACATTTAGATTTCAATTTAAGTATTTCATATGTCCGTAGCACGCAAAGTAAACCATTATAAAGCAATTCATTGAATAACCACTTTTTAATGGCTATCGAAATTTTCTTTATTATTTGATGTGTTACAATAGTTAACCACTTTAAATATTGGTTTTGGGAAAACAAAAAGCTGTGTTAGAAAGGCTACTTCGGAAAGTACTTTCAGTGCCTAAAAAGAATGAATATTTTTATATTTAGTCCAATAACAATAAACTGTTAGTGAGCTATTAAGGATTAAATTTTATCTCAAGTGCTTTAAACTCCATAGGAAAAAAATCTTAGGTTGAATTATGACAGTTGCTTTTTTTTAGTTCAACTACACATATGAACAAAAGACAGATTAAAATTTGTAAGTAACATTATTGTTCATACATGTAATAAAGACCAAATGAAGAAGCTCTAAGACTTTTTTCAGAGTCCAGGGTCACATTCTTTTTCATATTGCCTTTTGCTATGAATATTTATATGAAGTACAGTCATGTCAGGTGTTCGCCAATTCATACCAAAAGCTATGAGTTCGGGATGAGTATTGGTCTTTGTGTTTTGATTCCTGTAGACCCTTTTGGTTCCCTTGTGTGAATCAACCTCAGTTCTCCTCTTTACGCATTTCTTCTAGTTTTGTATGTATCTATTCATTGCTCACACAGGAAGTTTTTGCTATTAGAAAAAAAGTTTCTCGTGGTGCTATTGTTTTAACTTGGAATTCATCTCAGAATCTCATGAGTAACTGCTTTCGCTAGTGGTTTCTTGCTGGTTTCATTCCTGGCTTTGCAAGGTTAGAATGAGGCTGAATCTGTCAGGAGTGGCTGCTGCAGGAAGTGTTCTATTCAAGAGGAGCACGTCCTGCAAGCAGGTAATGAGATCCACGCACTCCTAGCATTAATTTTCAGGCCATGAGCGCACTTGCTATACTTCCTCAGGCTAGCATCTGTAGGCCCCCAAGGTTGGGAGAAAACAAACAAGCGAAACAACTTTCTTCATCAAAGTTCACTGTGTCAATTTTCATACAATTATGAAAAGCTAACTACATCTAATAGTATTAGAGAAAAATTTTCCTTGCAAATAAAAGAAAACCGATTACAACATCTCTTGGATGAAACAGGTATATAGGCTCATCTAAGAGAATTACGGGAACTAGAAAAGCACTTGATTTTCTGCAACGGAAACTGGACCCTTAAAGTCCACTAGGGGGCTTCATTCTCTCATTTGCCTGTAGTTTTCCTCTTGAATGCTTTTTTCTACTGTGGATCTTTTTCTACGGCAAAGAAATGGTCCTGGAAGGTCCCCGCCAAGGAAGTGCAGGAATTGTGATGCTTTATTTGGGTTCAGATAAAATTCTCACTGACCAGGATTGGATGTCTGATCGGGGCTCTAGTGCGTGCACATGCACGATTGATTATAATGATGGAGGACCGAGAACAGAAAGAAGCGTTTTCTCTGTTCAAACTATGTGGCTCCTTCCTGAAGGAATAGGAAGTTTTGCTGATTTAGAAAATAGCAGATGATCTCTGTAGTGACTTTTCAGGTGACCTGATGTGCTCTTCCTAGCTGGCTAGCTCCAATAATATAAAACTCATGTGAAATTTAGCCTATATTATGGAAAGGAAAAAGGAAACGTTCTCCCTTGCTATAATGATTCTTATTTATGATGAATAATTTTTGCTACAGGCTTCCCACAAAGATGCCTACTCCATTTTCTAGTGCATTAACACTCCATTTTATTTTAATAAATGGCTGCACCGTTCCAAAATACAGGCTACCTGCTTCCAATGGGGCTGTGGTACATGCTGTTACAGATTCAGCAGCATGTGCCATGGGAATCACGTTAAAAATTGAATGGAATGTGTCAGAACAAGTCCCCTTAATGGCTGAGGGATAGTTCAGCGGTCTAAGCCCTTGTGTGACCAGTGCTAAGACCTGAGTTCAATCCCTGATGCTGCGTGCCAAGTGGGATGCAAAAACCCAGCTGGCTGTGTTAGCTGCCAAAACCGGCCGTGGTGGCGCAGGCCTGTAATCCCAACATTGAGGAGGCTGAAACGGAACTAAGCTGCATAGTGAGACCCTGTAATGAATGAATGAATGAATCAATCAATCAATCAATCAATCAATCAATCAATCAATCAATAAATGATTTAAGAGGCCCGGCGGGATGGCTAAGTGGTCTAAAGCGCCTGCTTGGGAAAGCTTGAGTGGCTTCAGGGACCGCGGTTCGATCCCCGGCACCACATGCTGCACCAGCCCTGCCCTCGGGGTGGGCTGAGCTGGCCATAAAAATGAGTGAATAAACAAACAAAGGTTCTGAAACAACAATAAAAATAATAAATAAAATAAAAAATTAAAAAAATAAATGATTTAATTTTTTTAAAGTTTCCTTAAAGAAGAATGTGAATAAAACCATGGTTATGCTCAGTGACGTCAAGGTCCAGAGTTCCTTTGAGGATTAGAACAGTTGAATTCATCAGGAAAACCAGCATGACAAACTGCTTCAGAAAAAGTGACAACTTCCAACAGCTTTGCTTTTTTTCCAGTTCCGCCTCTTATGCTGCCAGCAACAGCCCTCAGGTGAGATCTTTCACACCCAGCACCATGCTGGTTCAGTTCAGCTGGGTGACATAAGCTGAGCAGCAGTTGTATTGGTGAATCCGCCAGACAGCACGAATCGAAAGATTATGAAGCCAAATTTTTGCATCGCTCACAAAGGTTTCCATGTAACTTGTAATTCAGATCACCGAAATCAGAAATCCCCAAGAACTCTGATTTGCTCATGTCACTGTGGATGACATGTATTAAAATGTGTCAACACATCCACACACCCCCCAAAAAAAGAAAGAAAAAGAGAAAAGAAAGCCACAAAACTTCTACTTTAAGTAATCCTGTTTTTGATATATCATCCATGATGCATTAGTTGTAATATATGTGTTAGTACCTTCCTTGTATAAGTTATCAAACGGTTGTAAAGAAAATAAATTGGGGGATGGTGAGGTAGCTCAGAGGACTAAAGTGTCTGCTTAGGCAAGCTTAGGCAAGCACGGAGACTGACGGCTGAGCTGGCTGGAGCCCAAGCGTAGTGCTCCATGCCTGTAATCCCATTGTTGGGAAGGCTGAAGATGGGAGAATCACTGCGAGGCCAAGCTGTGTAGTAAGACCTTGTATTAACCAAATACAGAAAGAAAGGAAGAAAGAAAGAGAGAGAGAGAGAGAGAGAAAGAAAGAAAGAAAGAAAGAAAGAAAGAAAGAAAGAAAGAAAGAAAGAAAGAAAGAAAGAAAGAAAGAAAGAAAAATATTGGTTTTACAGTTCAGTTTCAAGTGAAACCTTTCTGCAGCAGCTCACCAGACCATAGGTCTACTTCTTATTGAAAGCTTATCTAGTTCAGAGCAATAAAAACTGAACATAAAAAAAAAAAAACTGAACATTATCACATAGAACATTTGCATTTTCTCAGTCATACACATTTTATGATAGAATTAAATAAATACAAACTATAATGACCTACAAAAGTTGTTATAAAATTTCACACATCTAGTCCTTCTCAATAACATCTTTCTGCTTATGCTTAAATAAAGCACTGTTATTATGCTTATCTAGATTGTTTGCTTTCCTCCAGATTCTTTTGCTTAGCAGTCATGCTTCATTCTGTTCTTATTTCTTATAAATTTGTAAATAATTACCTTCTAACAGAAATCATAAGGAGACAATAAGGCTCGACCTCTTTTCCACCAACTCAAAGCTGCGTATAGGTTATCGGTGACGCAATAGTTTTGGAGGCCCAAGTTTTCTCCAGTACAATCTGAAACATAGATTTTCTTAAAGTGATTGCTTTGTCTTTCCTGTCTCTGGTATAGCACTTCACCACACAGCTGAAACTCATACTGATCCTCCTGCTCTCAGCCTCCCTAGCGCTGGGATTACAGGCCTGCACCACCACCATGCCCTGACTCGATCTCTGGCTCAACGTGTGGGGGGTGGGGAGTGGGGGGTGGGGGGTGGACACCGGTTCAGCATGTGGTGTGGGGGATCGATCCACGTTCCCTGAGCTTGCTTAAGTAGGACATAGTCCACGGAGCTATCTCGTCAGCCTACCTAATTTGTGAACTTTTCCACTGTATTTTCCAGAATATATTTCTAAGAACTTCGTCTCAGTTAATTTCTACTTGTTGCTGGCACAAATACCTGACAGCCAAAATAAAGGAAGGAAGGGTTTATTTAGCTCACAGTTACTGGAGGTTTCAGTACATATTTGGCTGGCTCCAAGGTTGAGTGGCACAGGGCAGAGAGCAGCAGTTTCTGGCGCCTGGACAGCAACAGTGGTGACAGAGGCAACCAACCAGGGGAGCAGAGAGCAGCAGCACAAGTCTGTCTGTCTGTCTCTGTACATCTTTCTCTCTATCTCTCTTTTCTCTCTATTACATTCAGGCTCTCCGCCTCAGCCTACCCACTTTAGGTCACACTCATAATCCCAGAAGTACTCAGACCCATAATCCCGTCAATAGTGAAGCACATAATCCCAGTGAATCATGAGTCAAGTCTCAACCTCTGGAAGTCCCCACTCCATGATTGCATGAGGCTTTGGGGGGACAACTAGACACAAACCATAACAAACTTGTGGAGAGTCACTTTCTGACGATATGTGCTATAATGTGTATATCCATGCATCTAAACCTATGTGACAGAACTTGTGAAAAACGTCCCCATCTCCCTGCTCGTGGTACATACCAACTTTTTTCAAACTTTTCAGTTGTCTTTAATCATTTTTTTTTTTTTGTCTTTTTGAGACAGGGTCTCGCTGTACAGTTCAGGCTGGCCTCGAGCTCAGTTTTGTAGCCCAGTCTGGTCTCGAACTCTCACCGATCCTCTCGCTTCAGCCTCCCGAGTACTGGGATTACAGGCATGCGCCACCACGCCCGGCTAGTTGTCTTCAATCTTGAAGAAAGCCAGATGCTAAGATTTTAGGAAGGGCAAAGGTAAAGGCAAGAGTTGGGTCCAAAGTAGAGATAGAGGAGAAAAATCTAAGGTTGTCCATGGTGGCACTCGCATGTAATCCCGGCATTTAGGAGGCTGAACACAGAAGCATCACTCTGACTCCTATCTGTGTTGTAAGACCTTATAGACCCTGTACGAAAATACATACAAAAGAGAAAATTTAATGTGAATAATGTAAAATAGATATCTGGATAGTGTGAGTGCACGTCTGATACCAAAGTTAGGAGGGTGATGTAAGAAAAATGGTGTTGTGTTTTAAAAAATTTTCTCAGCAAAAAACAAAATCTTTGGGGGAAGGAGAAGAGCAAATCATGTTATTTTTCTCTTTCTTCTACTCATTCTTCCTTGCTTATAACTGAGAAAGCCAGTGTAGCCAAGTGACACTTTTAATAACTACATGTCTAACTGTCCCTTCAGGAAATCTAGAAATAGAACTTCATATTAAACAAGCATTAGCTGTTGACGTGGTACTCAGATGCCAAGGCTGTCTCAAATTTCCCCTGCAAGTTGTAAAAACTTGCGCGGTGCACCTCCCGCAAGCGCCCGTCCTGCAGGACCAGGAGCTCTGTGGCTGGTGTTGACAGCTGGCAGTACCTGGATCTTCTTGTGACAATCCTTGTACGGCTCTGTGTCACTGAGCTAGGAGCAGTAGCCTTGGAGCTCGTGGGCATATGTATGAGCAGGCATCGGCCATCCTTCCCATCTGCCTTCTGGGTTTGGCAGTGTGCTGTCATTTGTCTCTTTTCTGGGACAGTCACCAAGCCATGTCATAGAACAAAGTGACTCTTCATCGCTTTTCTCCTAGGATACTGCTTTTCATGTTATTACCATTTTAGTTACTTTCATTCTGTTTCTTTCTTACATATATTTGTATCAGTGCCACAATAATAATGCTTCATTTATGTTTCTGTTGTTCCAGTTTTGTAGCATGAGCTGAACACATGAGGCAGGGACTTCTAGAGTTTGAGATTAACTCATGACCAAGGCTGGGATCATGGGTCTGAGTGCTTCCGGAATTATACTTCCGGAATTATACTTCCGGAATTATACTTCCGGAATTATAGGTCTGAGTGCTACAACTAAGGAGAAGAGAGACTTCCTCTCCGTTGCCAGCATTGCTGCTACTTCTCCCTTTGCTCTGCTGCTCTTTGTCACTTCCATGAAAGGTTGTTCTCTGCCATGTGCCACTCGGCCTTGGAGCCAGCTGACTGTGGACTGAAACCTCTGGTAACTGGGAGCTGAATAAACCGTCCCTTCCTTCGTTTTGTGTCCGGTATTTGTCTCAACATCAAAAGAAGAGTAACTGAGGCAATACCTCTAAAGAATAATGTATTTCCAGATTGCAGGCATGCTTAGCTGTTACTGAAATTTATAGATCTTAGGCAAATGTAGATTCCTTTTACATTTTCAATGAAATCCTCCAAATTAGCACATTTTCTTTCCTTTTTTTTTTTTAAAGGAATATAAAACTATTTATTGACCACGGCTCACCAGTATTTACCATAAAGCAAACAATATACACTAGGATAACATTCAGATTATTACAAAGTGGTTTTCCTCTCTTCTGCTGAAAACGGTAACGCGGATACTGAAAATATTGAGTCTCTATGTAAGGAACAAGTCGGGTAAAGAACCATGCAGGTCAACAGTTTAGATTACAAGTTTGTCCGTAGTTCAGGCTGTCCTTGTGTTGACTTTGTACCCCAGGCTGCTTTTGTTCTTCTTGTTGTTGTTTGTTTGTTTGTTTTGCAGAACCAGGGATCAAAGTCAGGCTGGTCTTGAACTCTCAAGATCCTTCTGCTTCAGTCTCCCAAGTGTTGGGGTTGTAGGTATGAACCACCATGCCCAGCTAGATAAAAATTTTTTGGGGGGGATTTTGGAGATAAATTGCATTTTTGTGACTAAAGACAGACATGGATTCTGATATGGATGCTTTGAAAGCATCTGCTTTAAACTGTCTAACCACTATACTATATATTTCACTTAAGAGGCTACGGCTTCGGAACTTTCTGTTTAACTGGAAGTGACTTATTTATTCAGGTTGCTCAGAACGATGACATCTCAAACTTGAGCTTATCAGCCGTAGGTTTTGTCTTGATGAATCTTTAAAAACACAACAAACACCACTCACTTACATAAGAATTTTATTTACATACACATAAACAAGATACTCAGAAAGGTCCTTAAGCATATGAGCGAAAACGTGATTTCTGATTTGGACTATGGACAACTTCCTGCAACGTTTAGAGAAGCAGAGGAAATGTACCAGGCTATCAAATGCTCTTTTCTGATAAAGAAAGCGACTACAAAAGTTTATTTAGTTGTTCAAAGTAACCAGTGCTGTAGGTGCAAAACAGAGAAAACCCAACAACTCCCCCGAATACTACTTTGAAAACTGACATATTAAACTTGATTTTCATTAGAATGCTTTTTTTCTCCACGCTAATAAATCAAAATCAAGACCCATCTTTTACATATATGTAAATATATATAAAAACAGTGTAAGTTCTTGAGCTTCAACTTCTGGACAACAGTGCCAAGTTAATCTCTCTTCAGAAAAAGCGATGATGATTTGAGGTTATTTCCTATTGGATGCTTTTGCCAGCACCACGTCAGCCTCATCTGAATCTTTCCATCTCATGAGAAGCATCAGTTCTCCTCTACTGCCGGTGGCACCAATGATTCGCTCAGGGTCAAGACCTCTAGCAAAACCTCCAGGTTTGTCAGCTGCACGTCTTTTTTCTTTGACGTGCTGTCATCATTTTCACTGTCAGATAAAGTCTTTCTTTGCACCGTCTCTTTCTTTGCCAGCTTTCTGCAAATTAAGAAATGCTTCAATTAACTCTAGACAATCTAGATTTTCTTCAGGTTCCCGCTTATTGTCAGCATCCATAAATCCCTTCCATTTCGGAAAACACTCTGTCTTCCCATTCACTACACATCGGCCCAGTACTTTTTCTACCACAAACTCTTCAGGTTCTGTTTCTTTGACTGTTTAAGTTTTTCCCTCTTGTCTCTTTCCCACTTTTTTGTGATATCGTTTTATTGGAAGTCATTTTTTATTGTGGACTTGTAAAGCTATTGCACCCAGCTGCCCCAAATGCATACACATTCAACAGATTTTCTTTTCACATGTGCTTAAAGCATCTATTTCTCAAAATATATGTAGCATAATGTGGTTCTCATTTGAAAAGATTTTGAGGAACTACCTCTCCCAGAGTGCAATATTCCTAACAAAATTTCTCAGTATAAAGTTCATTGGAAATTAATTCACTGTTTACCATATCTCAATTAATGTTGGGGACAGTATTAAGCTAAATTAGTTGTCACACTCAGCTCTATGCCCTGTGTCTGCAGGAAGTGCTCTTGTTACCACCAGTACCATCAAAAAGCATCAAAGAGTTGCCACATAATATTTATTTTGAAAAGTAAGTATTCTTTACATTGAAACAAAATACAATTTTATTGAAAGAATTATTTAAGAAAAAAAAATTAAAATAAACATCTTTTCCTTAAACCCTGAAAAGCAAAATATGATTGATGGGGGTTCTATTTTTTGGGGGAAAGGACAGTGAAGTACCCCACTGCATTATCCATTAGATACAATTTGACTTTTTAATTTTTGTTCCTGGGAATTGAACCTAGGACCTTGAGCTTGGAAGCAGGAACAGGGCTGTCGAACTAAATCTCTGGCACAATTTGACTTTTTGTAAAACAGGGTAAAATAACTGCATAGATTATGGAAATCTACCTGATCATTCTCCATGTGAACCATCACCATGATCAGCCACGTAATTGCCATTTTCATGTGAAAGAGAAAATAGGTGCTTCAGAGTTAAAGTTGCCTGAGCTCTGCAGCCTGAAGACAGAAAAATAGAAAGAAAACAAGCAAAACTAAGATTGTGCAAGTGTGAGTGTAGAGGCAATTGGAGAGACATTTTTCACCTTGGCACCCACAAGGATAATTTATGGGATTGTCTCTATTCATACTGAAAAATAAGCTCTTAGAAGTTTTACTCTGTAATTAACTTAAATAGGTACAGTATTTCCTAACCACAGAGAATTAAATTACAAAAAAACATTTTCACTGTTCCAGCACTATATATCCTTTCTCTATGTGAAATTAACCCTAAGACACTTCTCTGTTGCCTGAAAAGATGGTTTTCTGAGAAGCTCAAATCACCCTCTTCCTGTCTTCAGGGTGGCTCTTTTCAAGGCAACGTTTAAAAAATTCTCTCAGAAGGCTCTCCTCTAAAATAATTCCTTGGGCTGGCCAAATAACTCAGGGGATTAAAGCACCTGCCAGCAGGTGCAGGGCCCAGGGATTCGATCTCAGGGCCTGCCATGCTCGCCCTGCCCCCAGGGTATGCTGAGCCGGCAATCAAGACTGGGCATAGTGGCACATGCATGCAATCCCAGGTTTTGGAAGACTGTAACCCGGCGGATCACTACGAGGCCGAAGTAGTAGTGAGACCCTGAACACTCTGTACACCCTTCCCTAAAAATTACAAAATAAATAAACAAATAAATACATAAAATAACTTCCCAACTTTGTTCCTTTTTAAAACGGAGTGAAATATTTAAGATTTGTTTAAAACAATCTCAGTGATAATTAACACACAGTCATCGAAATATGCATACAGAAATTACCTGAATAAAATACATAAAGCGATGAATACTTCCAAAGCAACCCAAACCTGGGAAAGCAAAATCCATTCACGTCACTTATAACAATTTTTTTTCTCATTTTCTACTTAAGAATTGAAGGCATACGGCTTCATACTTTCATGGAATTTTCTTCACGTAAGTAAAATCAAATATTTATGTACAGCTAGTTATTCTTTCATTGAATTTTCTTATGATGCTACCAGGGACCTACCTGAAGACTTTGCACTTGCCAGGCAAGCACTTACTCCACTGAGCTATCTGCCTAGCCCAACTGTTTTTTGTTTATTTGTGTTATGGTTTACGTCTAGTTGTCCCCCCAAAGCCTCATGTAGTCATTGGGCGGGGACTTCTAGAGTTTGAGACATGATCTGTGATCCCTGGGATTAGGGGTTTTAGTACTGATGGGATTATGGGTGTAGCCTAAGGCAGAGGCTAAGGCAGAGAGCCTGAATGTAATATGAAAAGAGGCAGAGAGACAGACTCAAGCTGTTGCTGCTGCTCTGCTGTCCTGATTGATTGGCTGCCTCTGCCACCATTTTGTTGCTATTGTGCCGCCATGAACTGGATACTCTCTTCCCTGCTCCACTCAGCCTTGGGCCAGCCGAATATGGACTGAAACCTCTACGAACTGTGAACTAAATAAACCTTTCCTTCCTTCATTATGAGTGTCGGGTATTTGTACCAGCAATGAGTGTTGAGGGCCTCAGCATGAGCCGCTCCCAAAAGATGGCGCCGGCTTCCTGCTTCCGGGTTGTCCTGTGGCGAAAAGCAATTTAGCTGTAATCTGTTTTTGCCTGGCAACCGATGTAGTAACCAATCAGATTTGACTGTGCGAGCGATGGTGATTGGTGGGCGAAGTGCTATATGTGAGGGAAGCGCGGGCTGGAGGAGGAGAAGAGGCAGAGATGTAAAGGGTGGAGGATCTTGTTAGATCCTGGCTGCTGTACCGAATAAACGTTTACAAGCTCAAGTCCGGCGTTCAAGCCTTAGTGTTGCGGCACCGGACAAATGAGCAAAAAGTAACTAAGACAATTTGTTCGATTTTTGCGCTCCTGGGGATTGAACTCAGGACCCTACACTTTCCAGGTAGGCGTTTATGCTACTGAGCTATCTCCCCAGCCCTTATCTACCATCTCAATGTTTGTTACATATTACATGCCTGGAACATAAATTTGCTTAAGCAGAGCTCCATGTTTCTCTACACGCAATTTGCTTGCATGATAAGAAAGTACGGAGATGTAGGAAATTGTCATTGACATCGCAGGTATTTTGGTCTTCTTGTGATTAGGCCGAAACTTAATCTAGCGATTCAATGGAAGTTCTCTTTTCAGACAACCTGAAGGAGCGACTTTGTGCATGCAGCACTCAAGTGCAAAGGCGAAGGAGGATCAGAAAACAGCGAAATGAAGTACACACACAACCAAACATCTCCAAGCAGCCAGAAAGTCTAGAGCTGAAACAGCCATTTAGTAAAGGATGGTAAGGGCCAGCAAGATAGCTTAGTGGTCTAAGTGCCTGCTTAGAAAAGAGCAGGGGCCAAGTTCAATGCCCAGCACAACATATTACACAAGCCCCGCCCCTGAGAACCCAGAGTGGTGGTGCACACCTGTAACCCCAGCGTGAGGGAGATTGAGACAAGAGGATCATTATGAGTCTGAGTTGTAGTGAGACCCTGTACCAATTACATAATAAAATAAAATAAAAACAATAGTACATAGGGCAAAGAATAAGAAGATGGGGTCCCTAACTTTCTGCCTTGGATGATAATCCACAAACACAGTCCAACAACTGACAACAGTTTGTGCATATACGACTGTTATATTTTTTAGAGTTCTAGCGACTGCATTGAAGATATGGTTGTAACAGAATAAAAACAAAAACAGTGAAACCAATAAAAATGTGTCCCAATAGGAGAAGCTATTGAATCTTGCACAGTTCTCATAAATCATGAATAAAGGAATGCAACCGAATAGAGACTCAGCAGGTTCTGCAAGATTGAAGCACAACCTGGGTCTTAGCATTTAGAGAACATAGCTAGGGAAAATGTTGGGGAGTAAAATAGAAGTTCAGCATATAATGGGTGTTGTTTCGGCTTGTGCTACAGTCCCAGATGCTTTCAATCTATCCCTAAAAAATCTCTAGCCACTGGGAAAAAAAAAAAAAAAAAAAAAAAAGAAACCAAAAAACTGACTCTGAGATTAAGCATAGGATCTTGGATTTTGAAATGCTTTCAAAGCACTGATTAGCCAGTTGTGGTGGCTCACACCTGTAATCCCAGCACTCGGGAGGCTGAGGCAGGAGGATTGGTGCGAGTTCGAGACCAGCCTGGGCTACCAAAGTGAGCTCAAGTGATATGTATGTATATATATATATATATATATATATATATATATATATATATATATATATCACATGTTATACTGCATATACAGGTTTTGTTTTTATATTAGCTAAGAAAACTAAAATGAATTTTAAAAATGCAGAGTTTCCATAACCAAAACAAGAAGAAAAAAGGGGAGGGGGAGGGAGAAGATCAGGTCAAGAATAAAGGAGAGAAGAAAACTTATTTTTCTGATTTATCTGGCCCTCCTATAGACTTTTAGGAAATGGGTAGTGAGAGCTAATTGAGATTGCATTAGACTTTTAAGAGGACTGATGAAATGGTTCTAATTTAATGCAATTCTGCTACATATTGGCCCAGGACGTCAATGGCCATGTGTATTGACTGCACGTTTCCAGTCATCTGGGGAAAAATGCTGAAGATAGAAGCCAATCACTACCACTTCGGGCAAGGATACGCAGCAAGACGGAAATGCTACTTGCGCTTCTACATCCTTACAGAAGTACTTTTTTATGGGTATGAATGGGGACGTCTTTCTAGAATAAACAACATGTCTTAGATCAAAACTCATGGATGTCATGGTTTTAAAATGGTACTGGAACATACGTGTTGAGAGAAAAAGGTGACTATAAAATGATATGGAGACTTCCTGTTTACCCTTAGGGGATTCCAAGATTAATTACGTCATCCTCAGTTTGGCCACAGCGCTTTATGTCTTTTTGAAAAAACAAATAATTGAATACTCAATAGATTGCTGCTTTCTATGGAGCTGTTCAAAACCCCAGCTGCCCTTCCTTTCAGTAATCCTGCTAATGCGGAAGGATAAGCCCAGGGGCAAGTTTGAATAGAAGATTGACCATCAACTTGCCTTGTAACTATCTTCATACTACTTTCCTAGGCTTTCATTTCGCTAAGATTTTTAAGTTAACTACGCTATAGACAGACGAAGAGAAGCAGTACCTATGCGCAACTTCTGAGTGATTTAGTTAAAAGGAACTTGTGCTCTCCACCACAGCCCTGTCTTCAAATCCCTGCGCTTTAGGACCTTGTGTGTGTGCCTCATTTGGGGCAGCAATGGACTAGTATTAGAAAAGGAGAATGATAGAGTAGTTAGACTGGTGTTCCTTAAGTGTCTTCTATGGAAAATCCATCCCATTTCTCCCAATTGTTTCTGAGTATAGATTTCACATGGAAAAGATATTGAACTTTCTACCCTGCTTGTGTTTATTCTCTTTTCAAAGTAACTGAAGCAAAGTGTGCACTGACTTTTTTGGGTCTACTATATTTGTCTACTATATAGAAGTGCTTTCTGTAACTTGTTCATATTTTCATACTCTTGTGCTCATAAACTTAGTGCTTACTTTACATACGTGGAACTGAAGATGCCGTCAGTATATCTGATAACTTCATAATTCAATAGATAATTATATAAATTGTTCTCCAAAATAGGAAATGATTTTAAACTCAATGTAAATGATTACTGCTGCAAAGTATATGAATACATCCCTAGGTAATCTTCTAACATCTGTAAGAACTGTAAAGTTCAGCATCGAGGTTGTAATTTCATTTTGATTTTAAATAAAATTCAAGGAAGATAGCTATTGACATCACCATCTTCACTGTATATCATTTTTTTCCTAAGCCACATAGTTATCTCTATATTCATCTGTATAAATTTCTTTAAGTCTTCCAGCTAAAATAGATTTTCTTTTACCCATGAACGTTCCTTTATGCTTTGCTTTTCCCTTGTCTCTGGTTTTTCATGTTTTCACAACATTTCCACGTTACTATTTTTTATCCAGAAATCACATATTGCCTTCTGAACCTCAATGAATGTTTCAGCAAAAATTTCGATTTGTTGATTATTTTCTTTAGGGACATCAGTCACATTTTCCTCCATATTCTGGTTTCCACAGTTTCTACCTTTATTCCTCCATCAGATGAATTGAGTCCAGCCCTGTTTTCACTGCCTGGTTTAAGCTGTGCTGTCACTCCAAATCACCCTTCTATACTGTATGACACGGGTACTAGAAACGACAAACCACGTTTCTACCTTGCCAAGTAGTTCAACACTGACATCTGCCTGGAGGAGAGCAAGATAAGAAAATGACAGACTGGAGGAGAAAGAAGGTTTTTGCTTTCAAATTGCTTTCTCCCACGCCCTTCCCTTTTAAATTTACTTTATTTTTTACAGTACTGGTAATTGAACCAAGGACCCTGTGCTTGCCAGATAAGTGCTTATTCTACTGAACTATCTCCCAGCCCTAAATTGCTTCCCTTTGGCCTGAGATTGCTTTCACAGAATTAAAAAATGTGTTTTTCCTATTTATACTAAAATAGAGGATAGAATTTTGCATGTTCATATACATTTCTCTAAATATACTCATTTATTCCTTTTATGTTTTCTTTTAACCAAGTGTCTCAGTTACTCTTCTTTCATTGCTAGGACAAACACCCAACCCCCAACATGAAGGAAGGAAAAGTTTATTTAGGTCATAGTTACTGGAGATCTCAGTTCATACTTAGCTGGCTCCAAGGTGGAGCAAAACATAGCAGAGAACCTTTCATGGCAGTAGAAAAAAGCAAGAGGAGCCAAGAGTCTGTCTCTCAGTCTCACTTCTATTGCATTCAGGCTATCCACCCCAGGTTGGGTACAGTACTTACCCCCATAATCCCAGTAGTACTAAGACCTATAATTCCAGTGGATCACCCACAATTCCAATGGATCATGAGTTAATCTTGAACTCTAGAAGTGACTGCCCCATGACTACATGAGGCTTTGGGGGAACAACTAGACACAAACCATAACACCAAGTAACAAGTCTGTTTATGATGCTCACCCTTCAAGCCCTAATTACAACTTATTTATATATGGTGCAAATAAATAGTACTTCAAGCCAGGCATGGTGGCACACTCCTGTAATCCCAGCACTTAGGAGGCTGAGGGAGGAGGATTGGTGCAAGTTCGAGACCAGCCTGGGCTATAAAAGTGAGCTCAAGGCCAGTCTGAACTGCATAGTGAAACCCTGACTCAAAAAAAAAAAAAAAAAAAAAAAAAAAAAAAAAAAAAAAAAAAAAAAAAAAAAAAAAAAAAAAAAAAAAAAAAAAAAAAAAAAAAAAAAAAAAAAAAAAAAAAAAAAAAAAAAAAAAAAAAAAAAAAAAAAAAAAAAAAAAAAAAAAAAAAAAAAAAAAAACAGAGAAAACAAAAACAAACAAAAGCAGTACTTTGAAAATTTTAGGCTTCCCTAGTTAAGTATTTTATTAAATCTTTTTGCTTTTCTCTCATTTTTATTATCTTTATTTAAAAAATGACTTTAAAAAGAGTATAGTAATAACTGATATGACATTAGAAACGATACATGTTTACACAAGACCAAAATAACAAGTATTTCAAGCATGGTTTTAGTATTACACATTGCTGTCCTCAATGTAGTTGCTTAGCTCATAGATATCAGCCTAGGGAGTTTGTCATGGTGGGATTTCTACCCATTAACTGCTATTTTCAAAAACCTGGTGTAAATTCTTAGGACAATTGCCTTAAGCCATATATATATATATATATATATATATATATATATATATATATATATATATATATATATATATATA
>PVJA010000420.1:0-176087 GCA_004027025.1 Myocastor coypus
CTATTCGCCCCCCTCCCTCCTTCCCCTTCCCCTCCCTGTCCCTTTCTTTTCCTCCTCCTCCTCCCCTGCTGCGTAGAGAGTCTCAGAACAGTCTGAGCCTCCCGTCACCCTCGCAGTCCCCTGCAGGCCCTTGCACAGCCACCTAGGACTTCTCCCAGAGGCCCTGGAGACATCCTGAATACCACGTCTGTCACCTCTGCTCTTCCAGGTCTACCAGACCAGCTCCCCAGGACGCAGTCTGGGCTTCTCCCAAGTCAGTGCCACCTTTCTTCCTTGTCCCCCTGGCGACAGGCAGTGCCAGCTCCACAGGTGTGGCCTCCCCACAGAGCAGGAGCCCACCATCCACATGGCAAGCCTGGCTTGAGGACGCACCCTGCCCAGCGCCCACTCTGCGTAGGGCTGCCTGGGGATGAGGCTGGTGATGGCTGTGCTGTCCTGAGGGCTCCCCGTGGTGCATTGGTTGTCGCCTCTGTGGTGTGTGGCTGAGGAGCCCCTGCACCGTGGGCATCCACCTTAGCTCGGCAGGACGCCTTGGCCATCGTTGGTGACAGAGTGTGTCGCACCAGCACTTCCTGCCTTTTGCCCAGTGTCTTCAAAGAAAAACAGATCATGGGGGTTGTAGGCAAGAGGCGCAATGCTTGTTTTGTTGAATTAAGTGGGAAAGAATAATTTCAAACTAACAAGAAAGATGCAGAATGCTACATGCACAGAGACAAGGGCTGAGGGGAAAAGTAATCCGGGAATGGAGGTCCTGGGTTTTAGGTGTCCCAGGATTCCAGGCAGTTTTTCTTTGATTCTTATTTTGGTTAGAGTCAGAACAATCAAGAGCGCATAATTGTTCGGTGGACTGAAGAGAAGGAAGAGCAAAGGACTCGAAGCATGTGATGGTCAGGTGGTGTCCTCTTCCCTCCAGGAAGTGGGTCAGGTCTGTAGGTGGTGGGGATGCCAACTGGAAGAACTTAGCAGTTATGGTGAGAAGAGGAAGGAGAAGGAGGAGGAGGAGGAGGGAGAGGGAGGGAGAGGGAGAAGGAGAAGGAGGAGGAGGAGGGAGAGGGAGAAGAGGAAGAGGAAGAGGAGGAGGAAGAAGAAGGAGGAGAAGGAGAAGAGGAAGAGGAAGAAGAAGAGGAAGAGGAGGAGGAGAAGGAGAAGAAGAAGAAGAAAGAAGAGGAAGAGGAAGAGGAAGAAGGAAAGAAGGAAGGAAGGAAGGAAAGAAAAAGAAAAGAAGAAAAAAGAAAACAAACGAAACAAGAACTAAGCAAATAGAAACTTTAACACTTCAAAGAGAAATGTCATTCGGGACCCCGCAACAAAGCCTCTGGATTTCTGAGACAGGTCTTGGGGCACTGGCTGCTTGCTGTCCAGCAGGTACATGAGGAGCGCGGTGTCCACAGAGAAGGGCAGAGCACGGGGTGTGGCCCACAGGGGAAGCCCTCCCACGCATGACAGCCACACTGTCCTGCGGGCCGGGGTCTTGGGCGCCAGCCCGGATGAGAAGCTCGAGTTCTCACGCCATCATGACGACAGTGCCTTCTGCCTCTACTATAGGCACTGGGGTTCCACTGCATGCTGTAGGTGACTGTGCCCAGGAGGGAACCTCCACAGAGCAAGTCGGCCCCCAGGACCCTACCCCTGCCCTCTGTGTGCTGTGTGCCTGTGTGGACCCAGCTGGAGGGAGGAGGCCTGGGCTCCTCAGCAGGAAGATGCCTGCATCTGTAGGCACAGGAGGGCTTCTTCCCAGGCGTGAGCAAGGGGCTGGGGCCTCCCTCCCCTCGCCTCCCTTCCCTTCGCTCGTTGGCCTCTGAAGTGGGTCCCTCAGTATAGGTTCCCCTGACTTCCACGGGTTCCCTGGCTGCTTGCTCAAAGTCACCACTGCTGCAGAGGCCCCGCCCCACCCCCGCCCCCACCCCCACCCCTACTCTGCTGATCCGTGTGTTCATCTCACCTTGTTCATTTAATTCAACTCACATCTCCAGCCCTTTCTTGCTCACCTTTTATCTGTCTATCTATCTATCTATCTATCTATCTATCTATTGATAGATCTATCTATCTATTGTATGTCAGGGAAGGCTCTGCAAGGTGTTCAGGGTCTCACTACTAACGATCCACCTGTTTACAGTCTCCCCAGAGCAGGGATTACAGGCGTGTGCCACCCCTCCCAGTCTCAGTTGTCCTTTCAGCGCATCCTGGGGGCCGGGCTGGCATAACAGCCCTGGCCACCTTGTATATTTTGATGCAGTGCCCAGCTAAGACAGTAAGTTGCCCAGGCTGAGCTCGAATTTCCAGCCCTCCTGCCTCAGCCGCCCCGAGCCGGGGAGTCCCAGAGGCGTGGCACCTCGTCTGGCTCATTCTCCCTTCTGAAGACAGAGTCTTAGCATCTTGGCCTGCCAGACCGCATGTCCCAGACTTACACCCGGCATAGGGTAAGGAGCTTCCTTCACCAGACCAGGCCCCTGACTGCTGCGCACAGGGCAGCAAGAGCAAGGCTCAGGGTCAGCATGAGGTGGGCGCGTCTCAGGCCCCTGACCTGTGAGACTGGGGAGGCTTCTCTGCTTCACCGCAGTGAGACTCCTCCCTGCCCCGGCCGGGAAGGCCGATGGCCCTGGTGGGTGGCCTGAGCCTCTCCTGACAGCCTGTGTGGGCCCTCACCCACCTCGCCAGCCACACGTGAGCTTGTGCCAGGCAGGGCTGCAGCCCAAGAAGGTGGCTTGCATGCTTAGATGAATCTTTTTGGACACTGGGAATCGAACTCGGGACCTCTGCTTGCCAGGCAGGTGCTGGGCCACCATCCTGTTCCCCTGGCCCAAGGGAGCTAAGTCTGGTGGGTAGCCACCACTTGAGCATGCAGCCAGCCACACGGGAGTGTGGGGCACAGAGGCTGGGGAGGGGGTGGCCGCCAGAAGGGACCCAGCTGGGGCTGCGGGGACTCCCTGGACAAGGCCGGTGAGGGAAGCTGCGCCATCAAGGAAGAGCAGATGAGGGCTGGAATGCCCAGCCCCCAGCACCCATGGCTTCTCCCAGGGTGCCATACGGAGCCCTCGGATGGGCCTCCGGCGGGCAAAGGAATCTTGCAAATGAGCGACTGACAGATACGGTCCATGTTGAGGTTTTATTCATCTATTGCAGTAAAAGACACGCTGCCCCGAATCCGTTCCCCCCTCCCCCCGCATCCGGTACCTGGTTCTTTTCCACTTTCTGCGGCAGCTCTGGTGTCCCCTCTCCCAAGCATCTTGAGTCGTGGTTGTCTTGGCCGCCTCAGTGCCCTGAAGTGACCCACGACACGCTCCTCTCGTGGTCGTTCCATAGGAGAGTCAGATATCACACGGTTCCAGACCTGGCAGAAAAGTGGGTCAGGACGCAGCGTCGTGTCCATGAACCCGCCCTTCCCCTGGAAGGCTCTCGGCAGCAGCACACCTCATTTTTGATCATACCTCATAAAGACACTGGACTGAAACAGGCGGCATCCCACTCCCAGGTCACTGTGGGAGGTGGGCAGGAGGCGGGAGGACGTGAAGGCTGGGGTCCGCAGAGCCCTGGGGGTGGGACAGAGCCCCTGCGGCTTCCTGAACTCTGAGTGCCTCTTGCGCTTGGACCTGCATTCCCCACTGCGTCCCGAGTTCAGTTGGGACCTTGCCGAGGGCCTTCGAGGCCAGACCCGCTGAACCCCAGCAGGCAGGGTCAGGTGTGTGGTGTACCAGTATAGGGTGGACGGGGCTCCTCAGTGACCCCAGTAGGGCTGTCCTAGGACACTGGCCATCCATGCAGTGATGAAGCTTTGCTCTTGGGGGATTACGAACAAGATAAATGTCACTGCTATCTCGGTTTTCCTAGAGGGCGAAGCGTCATCTACTGAGGACCACGGCCGTATTGCGCAAGGTGCAACAGAACAAAGCTTCCGACTTCCGTCTCCTCCTCCCCTTCCACAGCCCCTGGAGTCCTCACGCCCCTCCACTCCTAACGACCCCGGCTGGAGGCCTCACCTGTGAGCATGCCCACATGGTAGTGCGAGGCTCACGCCTTCCCCTGGCACCCTCAGGATCGAACCCTGTCCACTTCTGGCCCCTGCTGGGTCTGCTCTTTCAGAGCTGGCTGGTGCCCACACAAGGGCCCCGCGGCAGGCCACCTGCTCAGCCCTCTCCGCAAGGGGCGGCACCCTGTGTGAGCTCAGCCCTCTCCGCAAGGGGCGGCACCCTGTGTGAGCTCAGCCCAGCTGGGCTGCTGGGGATCCTGAGCTCAGAACAGCCAGAGGACAGCACTCTCAGAGGACGCTGATGTGGGGACGACCTGGCCTTCTCTGGCCACAGGGCCTCTAGGTCACCCTGACACTGCTCTGCCTGGCTGGCCTCATCCAAACAGCGAGTGGAATGTCCTGGGCCACCTAGGGGCTTCGATGCCCTTCCAGATGGGCTAAGCTCCACTCTGCTGGGTATTCCAGAGTGGAGGCCTGATGGTGACCTGGCTGAGGTCCCAGCGTCCCCGGGTGCTTTTCTGGGTGAGATCTAGAAAGTTCTTAAGCAGTTGATGAAGAAGCAGTGTGCTGGGTGTCCACCAGCACCCCAAAAGAAATACAGGGAAGGGGCTGTGAGCAGGATCCCCCGAAATTTACTCACACAACTGAAAGTTACTGAGCATTAGTAAATTCCTTCCAGCACAGGGGAGCCGGAATGTGAGTGCTGATTTAGTGGAGGGCTTTGCTCTCCTGGCTGGCCACTGCAGCATAACAAGGAGCAAGGAGCATTCCTTATTTTTCCCAAAGCCCTGCAAAGGGCTATTAACATCTTAATTACCCGATAATTCAAAAGACAGCCCACTGGAAAACAACACCCACAAATCCTAGACTCTGGGTTCGAGAAGGGAGCCCGTGGTGCTGAGATCCATGGTATCCAGGTCCAGGCCTGTGCTGGGACAGCCCTGGTGGGGGCCGCAGCGCCTATTCCAGGATAGCAGCATGGGGCTCAGCTCTGCCGGGGTCCCTCACCAGGGGGAGCTGTCCAGACCATGAGGGACAGGAATTGTCACTGTGCCAGGGCAGGGCTGGCTCGGCCCCTAAGGGCTCAGTGGAGCAGCAGAGACCCTGAAAGAAGGCATCCCGGCTGGCCCTGAGGTCTTAGGCTGCACTTGTGTGACGGCATCTTGCTGTGCCCCTGAGCATGTCCTGGTCCAGTCACCTGGTTGAGGCTGGGACCTCCCCTGGAGAATGAGAGACAGCATAGGAGGCCGTTTCTGCCTAGTGGAAAAACACACGGGAAGTTACAAGAGTGGAAAAGAATCCCCCACAGTACCCAAAGCCCTGGCTCTGGGACACCAGCTGCCTACTGAGGCAGGTCCCAGGCATGGTGACTCTCACGGCAACTGGTCACAATGGACTTCATCTTTTTGAGACAGGGTCAATATGTAGTTCAAGATGACCTTGATCTCACTTTGTCACCCAAGCTGGTCTTGAACTTGCAAAGATCCTCCTGCCTCAGCTTCCAGAGTGCTACAATTACAGGCATGCACCGTTACACCTGGCACTGGACTTCTTTTCCTTCTTATTATTTTTTTTTATTTTATTTATGGTTGGCTCAGCCTACTCTGGGTTAGGGCTGGAGTGGCATGTGTTGCCAGGGATTAAACCATGGTCCCTGTGTGGTTGCTTAAGCTTGCCTAAGCAGCCACTTTAGACTGCTGAGCTATCTCGCCAGTCCCAGACTTCTTTTCTAATAGTTTTTGTTGTTTTCTGAAAATCCTAGATTCAGTCATCCTGGAACACAGTCCTGGCTCACCCACAGGAATTCCCAGGCCTCTGGAGTTAGGGATGGGAACTGTGGTCCCCACTGCACTGGCAGAGGCGGAGATCCATTCCTGAGGAGCTGGTGAGGTCACGGCCAGCTGGACAGCAGGAGCAGGGAGGCCCCAGGCCCGGGGCCTGCGTGAGGCTGCTGAGATGCCCTCAGAGCTGCAGCTTTAGATTTCCTCAGGTCAAATCCTCAGGGGGCCACAGCAGAAAGGAGCCCTGGCTGGAACAGATTCACTGGGCCTACTGGGCCAGAGCCCTGCCCTAAACCCCACCACTCCACTACACAGAGTGGAAACCAGTAATGGCGCCTCCCTCCCAGGAGCCTACATCTGGGAGGCCCTGTCTGAGGATCACATCCCAGGCTGGTGGCCAGCAGCTCACCCTCCCAGCTGCCCACCCAGCCACCCATCCTGCAACCCATGTGGTAGCGAAGGGTCAGTGGCACCTTTCCACAACCAAAAGAAGAAAAGGGAAAAAAGGCAGGAAATCCAGTGGCATCACTGCCAGATGTCCCCAGCTCCCTCCTGTGTCACACACACTTGGGGTGCCCCCCTGCTCTGATCCCTAGCTCCCTCGTGTGTCACACACACTCAGGGTACCCCCTGCCCCTCACTCCTGCCTTGTTGCACTGACAGGTGGACAGATGGATGGAAATGCTTGTTCTGAAATATCTAGCACAGGTGTTCAGAGGAAGGCCAGGCCCAGAGAAGGTGGGCCTCAGCACAAAGGTCCGAGTGCCCCTCACGGGCCACCTGGATGTGAGAGGCAGGCCTTGGGGAGGAGAAGCAAGCCTAAGAAGTCTCCAGGCCATCTTCACAATTTCCCAAAACTTCTGAAATAAAAGGCTACTTGTAAAGAGTGCATAATAAATGCAATTTGAGAGAAAAATCCCTGCAGAGCCGGCCCCACCAGAGGCGCCTTCCTGTCTGGGAACCAGGACGAGCCCAGTGTCCCCTGGACAGGGCCCAGGATCCCGAGCTGGCCTCCGGGCAGCAGTAGGCCTGTGTGCTCTAGTCCCGTAAAGGGCAGGGATGCCTGAGGAGGAGTCCAGTGGGCTCAGCCTGGGCAGTCTGCGGCCTCCTCCCTCCCTCATCCGCTCCTGTCTCCTCTGCCTCACTCTCTTTCTCTTTCTCCCTCCATCTCTTTTCTTCTTCATTTTCCCTGGGCCAGTGCAGAGTGCATCCCATCCCTCGGCATTAATTCACCCCTGAGCAACTCAGTAAGCACCAGTAAATAGACATAGCTATTACGGAACCAGAACGGCATTATCACACCTAACGACATTAGCAATAATTCCTGAATATTATCTAATAACCAGTCTAGACTACGATTTCCCCCAATTATCCAGCAATTGTCTCTTGACAGCGGGTGTTTTCGAGTCTGGATGTAGCCACCAGAGAGGTGTGCCATCTGTAGCTGTTCTGTCCCTGGGGACACCCCCTGTGACCCAGGAGCCCCTGTCATCCTGCTAGGTCCTCCTACCTGCACTGGTCCCCGTGCTTTCTTGGCTCCCCTCTCCATCCTTGCATTTCCCCTCTGTTTTTGCGGGGACTTCCTGTCCTCACCGGAAACTGGCTGCATCTGTATGTTGAGAGCAGAATCCCTCCCTGCTTCCCTACCCTCCAGCGGGCTATCCCTTCACACCACTATGACCTAGTGTGGACTTCCGTATTTCCACCCTGCTGTACCTATGTAAATGAACCTGTCCGGCCACCATCTGAAAAGCCACTGGCAAGTCTGCTCACAGCATGGAGGACCTTGGAGCCGGTGACCTGGGCTGGGCTCTGCCATGGGCTGGGATCCCCCATCCCCTGAGCCTGACCTCAGCTGGGGTCCAGTCATCCTCTAGAGGCAGCAGGCCCGAGGCAGCCCCATGACTCAGGTTCAGCCTCATAGCTTGCTCCCGCCCAAACTCCCCAACTTCAGACCCCCATCACCACCACCAGGACTCTCTGGGACCCAACACACACTGTCCTTTCTTGCACCCTGCAAGCACTCTCAGCACGGTGCCACCTGGGAAACCCTCCTGACCTGGTCAGAAACAGTGCTGGCCCTGCTTTGGTGCCTTCCCTCCACTTGAGTGTGCGTGTGCTCTGTGGAAGTACATGCCCCTCCCCCCTAACAGTGACTGTCCCCAGCAGTGTGGGGACCTTTGGCACTGCTCTGTCTTCTTTCACTCAGAAAGAGGACAATTCTGCCTGGTCACAGGGTAGCACAGGGGTTTTGCTTCCAAAAATAATGAAATGACTGTGAAGAAAAAGCCCTCCCTCCTGAAATGACAGAGGAGGGCCACTCACTGACACGGAGCAAGGGCATCAGGCAAGGGAGGAGACACTAGAGAGATGGAAACAAACTGGGAGCTCCTCCTGCCCCAGAAAGAGTGTCCAGGCTGATGGTGGGCAGACTGGTCCCATGAGAGGCAGAGGTGGGCAGAGTACCAGGAAGAGGAGCCACCAGCACTCTACCTTCTGCATCGGCTGCCCACAGTGTCAGCTGAAAGCCAGTCAGTGTGGGCATGGGAACGCTACCTGGCCAGAGACAGAGCCACCTCAAGGACTAGAAGGAGCTAACTTAAACATGCACCTGGCTCAGGGCTGTGTGTGTGGACTGAAAGAGGAAGCCTCAAGGTCAGGAGGCGTGGGCAGGTCTCAGGGTCTGGACTTGCCTCTGCAATGTGGATACAGTGGCCTGAGCCACCAGTTCACCTAAATGTACCTGCAAAGGCTGCACCCAGGGTGGCTATGCTGCTTGGAAGAGAATCGGCTATAACGAGAACAGAAGTCGAGACATTCCGGGGGAGAAACACTCCTGAGATGAGGAAAGTTTACGTTCACAGGGTTGGAAGATGGACAGAAGATGAATGGAGCTGAAGACGCTGCGACTTGATCCATTCAGAAGGAGACAGATGAGGAAAGTCATTTTAATAACAAATGGCACATCGTCAGAGCTGGGACTTACCACAATTAATATATTCATCATCTGTCGCAAACACAGTATGATAAAATTGCTTGATATACTGACATTAGTTTGTGCAAAAGACCAAAGCCAGAAAGGCAACAAGAGTCATAAATAGGTCACAGATGAAGGCACTCAGGGCTCTAACAGATGGCCCAGAACAGAGATGTCTGAAGGTGACTGTTATGGTTTATGTCTAGTTGTCCCCCCAAAGCCTCATGCAGTCGTGGGGCTGGGACCTCTAGAGTTTGAGACTTGACTCATGATCCACTGGGATTATGTGTTTTAGTATTGATGTGATTATGGGTCTGAGTACTGCTGGGGATTATAGGTGTGGCCTGAGGAAGACAGGCTGAGGCAGAGAGCCTGATGTAATTAAAAGAGAGACAGAGAGACAGACTCACTCTGTTGCTCTCTGCTCCCCTGGTTGTTCCATTGCCTCTGTCACCATTGTTGCTGTTCCACTGCCATGAACTGCTGCTCTCCGCCATGTGCCTCTCAGCCTTGGAGCCAGCTGAGTATGGACTGAAACCTCCAGTAACTGTGAGCTACATAAACCTTTCCCTCCTTCACTTTGAGTGTCGAGTATTTGTCCCAGCAATGAGTACAAAGTAACTAAGACAGTGACACAGAGCTCGGGGGTGGCAATCAAGAAACATCAGTATGCTGTACGGAAAGTGAAAGATGTCTGAATATATACCTTTTAAAAGATTGACAGAAATCCAAATATATCCAGCATCACAAAGAAAACCTCACTGGTTGACATCCAATAAAAAATAAAGGGCTGGGTGTGGCGTAGTGGGTAGGTGTTTGCCTAGAGTGCAAGGGGTTCCGTCTCCAACACCAAAAGTAAAGTAAAAAATGCTCCTCGATGGGAAATTTCTTCACAGCAAGAGAAAACTGCTGAAACCAACTCAGGACTGATAGAAATGACTGAATCAGCAGGCCAAGACATCTTAAAAGACTCAGAGACAGTAATCCACACTTTCACAGTGGTAGCGAGAGACACAGAGGATAGAAAGGCTGTGGAAACTCCAGGGGAGAAACACTCCTGAGAGGAAGAAGGTCTATGCTGATGGGGCCGAGGCAAGGTGGAAAACAGACAGAAGATGGAGCTGAGGACGCAGCACCTGAGCTGCTCAGAAAGAGACGGACAAGAAACACCACTGTAACAGCCAGCAGCACAACATCGGAGCGGGGACTCACTCCAAGTGGCATGGAATGGTATCCTTGAGGGGGGACAGGAAAGCATTTGAGGAAATAACAGCCGACTCTCAGCAGCTTTGATGATTGTTAATAAACCCACAAATCCGAGCGGTCGAAAGAACCCCAAACACAAGAAACATTAATCAAACTACACCAAGCAATTTGTCAAGAGTACCAATAATGATTAGCTAGATCATATGGCAGCTCCGTCTTTACTTTTTTTGAAGACCTTTTGGAATACTTTCCACAATGGCCGTACTAGTTTATATTCCCAATACAGTGAAAGAGAGTTCCTCATTTCGGTCCCTTTGATGACATCAGTCATAACTGGTGAGAGTTGGTATCTCACTAGGTTTTGGTCTGCATTCCCTGGTATCTGCGGTATTGACCATTGTTTCACAGAGCTGTTAACCATCCATGGTTTCTTTTGAGAAATGTCTACTTGGTCCTTAGCCCATTTGTGAAGAAGGCTACCTAGTTACTTGCTCTTGAGTTATTCTGATTCCTTACGTATTTTGGCCATTAATCCCTTTTATCTGCTGATCGGTCATGCATGATTTTATGTATATGCGTAATTAAAAAAATCTCATAGAAATAGAGTTTACTGGTATATAGTCTGGGTGGTTAAAGTATACAAAATTACAAAAGAAAGATATACTCTAAAACGTTAGGGTTGGAGCCCATCCATAGAGTGCTTGCCTGACACACACAAGGAGTTGAGTTCAGTCCCCAGTAACACACACACACACACACACACACACACACACACACACTTCATTCTAAAGTATGCAAAATATTAGTTGGATGGGAAGAGTAAATTAAAAGACTACTGTAGGATAGGGTGAATATAGTTAATAGCATATACTTGAAAACTACTAAGAATGGATTTCCAGAGCAGCTACTAAATGTTCTCCACACAAAAATGAAAACTACACGTGGAAGGCCTGGCGGTATAGCTCAGTTGACTAAGCATTTGCTTAGGAAAGTACAGGGGCCAGGGTTCAATGCCTGGACTGCACACCACATTGACCCTGTCCCGGGCATGTTGAACCAGCAATGGAGTCTGGGTGTGGTAGAACAGGCCTGCAATCCCAGCAGCGGGAATCAGAAATCAAGAGGATCACTACGAGTCTGAGCTGTGCAGTGAAAACCTGCACACACAAAAGAAGAAAACTACATGAAGAAATATGAATACGAGCTTCATCTAGCTATTTTACAATGTCTATGTATTTAAAAATACTGACATGCACAATTTTAGGTGGCAACAAAGTTTTAAAGAAAAAAATCATGCAAATATGGGAGAAAACGAGTATGCTACATATAGTAGAGCAAACATAAGAAAGACAGCAGATTATTTTGCTGGAAACACTGTAAGAAACAAGGCAGTGGAATAAGGCTTAGCCGGCACTGAAACAAGTGTGACACCTCCATCTAGAATTCTGTGCCTACTGCAGATGCCAAAGTCTTGAGATACACAATAGACGGAATAACTCCTCTCTAGCAGGCTTGTTATACAAGAAAAACTTAAAAGTAGTCTGAGCAGAGGGCAAGGAGAAACTTGACTTACCCTAAGGGAGTGCGATATGGGAAACGATAACCACAAGGGTGCCCTTCACCGTAGGCACAATGGTGGAGGAATACGCTTTCAAGGTTGTAAACTATATTGAGGTGGAAAAAGCAAACAGGAGTAACAAAAGCATCATAGTTGACAAATCAAGGAAAACATCAGATTTTATCATGAAAATATTCAGTTAATCTCCAAGAATCCAGAAAAGCCAGGAAGGTGAAAAGAGAAAAGATTACAAAATATGAAATATTTGTTACTGTGGCAGATTTAAATGTAATCATCTAAATAATCATATTAGATGCAAATTATCTAAATACTACATTATAAAGGAGGAGGCTGTATTTAAAAAAAAAAGTGCTTAACTCTTTAAAACTTATCTCGGGCTAGGGAAATAGCTCAGTAGAGTGTTTGCCTGGCAAGCACAAGGTACTGAGTTCAAGCCACAGTACAGCAATAAATAAATAAATACTCATCTCAACAATAAGAAAACAAATCTAACAACAGTTAAAAGATGGACAATGACTTGCTATATGGATGTAGTAGATATATTCATTTCAGGTGAAGTAGATTTGACTGGAAGATACTATGAAGGATCAGCACAGCACAATAGAGGACAAATTCACCAAGGGGGCACAATTAGAAAGGGCTATACGTTTAAGGACAGAGCTCCAAATTGTTTGAAGCAAAGTCCTACACATCTGTAAGAGGAAATAGACAAGTCCCCATTTTGTCATCCTGGTCAGGAGCAGCCCTTTCTTCCTACCTGAGAGACCAAGCAGGCAAATCTAACTGGCTGCAGAGTCGCCGTCAGGTTGGCCCACGGGTGAAGCTGGTGCCCTCCCCGTCCGGTCATCTCTCCAGGAGGCTCTCAATCCAGCCAAGTGGATGAGCAGTGCTGAGCAGGGCAGCTGCCCTGATGACTTGACCACATCGGGTTTCAGCTCGACAGAACCGGAATTTGAAGCCCCCTCCCCATAGCTGCACGTGTGCCTGGAGCGCTGGCCACGCGGTGCTTGGTGGGAAACAAGGCTCAGTTGTTTTGAAGATCCAGGCCACACAAGGCACTGTGTGCTCCGGGCCAAGGATGGAGTTAACTTATGGATCAGTGACAGAAATCTCTTGGAGAGTCTCCAAACACTCAGAGACTAAATAACACACTTCTACCTAATTGGTGCATCAAAGAATAAATCAAAGGAGAGGTGAAAAGCTGTTTGTTGACTGAATGGAAATGAAAATACTCCTAAGATACCCATGGGATTATCTCAGTAGATATGGAGAAAGTATTCAGAAAATTCAGTGCCCCTGTCTGACTTGAGAAGCTGTCCCCTAATAGGCGTGCAGGGAGTGTCCTCAGCCCCCAAGGCTGCTGCGGGGAAGCTGCAACTCAAGCGAGCTCAGTGGAAGGGCCGAAGGCTGGCCTTCAGAGGTCGGAAATAAGACAACGATGGCTGCTGCTGCCGCTCACACTCAGCATGGTGTTGGAGAGTGTCCCTTGCCATAAAGCAAGAGAAAGAAACAGCACCCACTGGGACTACAGAGGAACAAGTGAATCTGTCTCCGAAGATGTTAGGGTGACGGAGAAAATGCGCTGGAACCAACACAAAGGCTACTTGACCTAATGGCTGAGCCTTCCAAAGTTGCTGGACCCAGAAAGTACATGAAAAGTCAATTGTAGCTCCTAAAATATTCAGGTAAGATTTCTATAAATAGTATAAAACAGCACATTTTAAAACAGCACAGAAAACATAGCAAAGATGACAAAAGCTCATGAGTGCTTGCACACTGAAAACGACGAAATATTTCTGAGTGAAATAATAGAAAAAATAGGGAAACGAATAAAGATACTCAGCACATATTGGCCCGAAGACCCAACTTGTTAAGATGCCAAGCAAGAGTGGGCGTGGGGGTGCACACCTGCAGTCCCAGCCCTCGGGAGGCTGAAAGCAGGAGGATCACTACAAGAGGTGGGTCCTCTACTAAATACAAAAAAAGATGTCAAGTAATTTTCAAATTGATTTAGCGTTTAAACTATTTATTAAGAATACTAAATTAATATTCATATATGTTAAACAAAATTCCAATGAAAAAATCCAGCAGCAATTTATTATAAAAATTAACAAATGGATTCTAAAATTCGCCTTTCAGAAAATGTAAGTAATCAAGAAGAAATAAAACGTTGTGTAAGAAAAAACAGGGGACTTAACACAACTTGATTTCAATATTTGCACAATATCATGGTAATCAGTCTTTATGGAGAGAGCTCTAAACAACTCAGTGGCGCTGGACGGAACACCCAGGCAGGAACCCACCCCGGTACTGGGAGCTGATTTTTGACACCGGTGCAGAGGCAGCTCAGCAGAGCAAGAGGAAGGTTCCAAGCACACAGCACCAGGACTATTAAAACTCCACAACCGAGAGAACTAGACTCAGATCTACGTTCATACTGCAAAAGCTTGCTCAAAGTAAGAACAGAGCTCGGCATGAAAGTTTGTCCCCTGGAGCTTCTGGGACAGCACAGGGTGGGCGGCTTCACGAACCTGGCAAAGTGAAGTATTTCTTGAATGAGTCACAAAGTGATAGCACTTTAGAATCAACTGGTGAGTTAGAATTCACCAAAATTAAAAAGCACCGGTCCTCTGACAACACTGTACAGTGAAAACAGACAAGCCACGCCCTGGGAGAAAATATTTGCGTTCACATCTCCAACAGAAGATTTTTATTATTTTGTCTTTTTGAGATAGGGTGCAGTTCAGGCTGGCCTTGAGCTCACTTTTGTAGCCCAGGCTGGTCTCGAACTCGCACCGATCCTCCTGCCTCAGCCTCCCGAGTGCTGGGATTACAGGCGTGAGCCACCACGCCTGGCTTATGGGGGCTTTTTAACCGATGCAACCAACACTTAAGCCCATAGAATTTGGTTTGGCATGGTCATGTGCACCTGGGCTTCCAGAACTTGGGAGGCTGTGGCAGCGGGACTGTGGGTTAAAGCCAACGCGAGCTCTTTAGTGATCTTGTCTCCAAAGGCCAAAAGCAGACAAAAAGATCAGGACAACTCAAATAAAACAAGTAACTTTCCATGGTGGACCTCAATCAGGTGAAGGCCTTAAAGTAGACACCAGGCCCAGGAAGAGGGCGCTTCTGCCCCAAGATGCCCTTGCCACGGGAGCCACGGGAGCCACAGCACTGGCTCCTTCCTAGTCTGCAGCGAGCAGCCTTCCCCACGGGCCCTTGGTGGGGCCTGCCCCTCCCACTGCTGTGAGAGCCAGTTTTCTCTCCCACTCCACACACTCACTCACTCACACTCATTCACATACAATCACCCACTTACACACTCATCTACACACCTACTCATCCACACAGTCACATGTACACACTCACTTATACCCATTCTCTCACACACTCATCCACATGCTCACTCTCACACACACTCTTACACATTCACATTCATCCACACAATCACATGCACACACCCATACACATACACACACTCACTCACACCCACTCATACCTGTATACTCACACTCATCCACACAGTCACACTCACACCTGCACTCATGTGCACAATCATATACATACACACCCACACACTCACACACACAGACACTCACACTCACAAAACCCTACTGGTAATCCTTAGAATGGTTACTACACAAAAGGTACAAAAGATGAAAACTGTCACCACGTTCCCTTCAGCAGGTACTTAAATCTGCAGAAGGAACAATGGCTCCAATAGATGTGACACAGACCTTGGAAAACACTCACAAGTGAATGCAAAATTGTTAATTCCTCTCATTGTCTTACATCATTCTCTATCTTGTAATTCCACAGAATTGTAAGAGATTAACTCTAGAAATTGAAAGATTTCTTATGAATCAAAAATAAAAAGCTGAAACAGCAGGGCAGGCACAGAAAAGGACACAGGCAGTTGATTCAGAGACGGCGTTGAAATGACAAGCGTGCAATTGTTACCCCCTGGTAGGTGGAACACATCGGGGACCAGGCTATGTGGCCAGGATCCCGTGGCCTCCAGCCTGGTGTGGCCTTGCTTTAGGAGCAGAGAAATACATGGAAGTCTTTGTGGAGAGAGCTCTAACCACCGCCTTCCTGAGGCAGGACAGTATCTGCCTGGGACAAGCTGAACAGGGCAGGCATGTCGCCGGGAGAAGGACTCGTTCTCCTTTACGTTGTCCTCATTGTCACTGCGGTTGTGGTCCCATGAACAGCACGTTGTCCTCCCCCCAATGCTCCTCCCTTGCTAATAAAAGTGGGTCAGCCATGGAGATGGCCATCGCTGCCCGAGGGAGCCGGGTTCCCCCGTCCCCTCGTACCTTGAATGTTGTCTTTTCTCTTTCCTTACGCTCTGCCAACCCCACCCCCACAGGAGCCTGGGGAGTACATGCAAATAGAGCAGCGCACGGACTGCTCACCACCTACCACACTGTCCAAGTGGCTTGTGGCAGGGAGCCGGTCCCACCACCCTCACGGGTGGATGCCGATCCGGTGCCGTCAGCAGGAGCGTCAGTGAATATCAGCAGTTCTGGAAATCCATTTGGTAATATGTAACAAGGCCCTAAAACGCGTCCTTCTCTTGACCTGATGATTCCAGTTCTATAATTATTTCTATAAATAACTATAGCTACTCCAATGGGCTTAGCAGAAGTGTGCTCCCTCCCGAAGGATGGGGAAGGCTGCGGTCCTGCTCCAGCTGTCCCGAAGTAGACCCCTCAAATGGACATGGTGCCTCCTGTCCCAGCGTTGCATAAGACAGGGACATCCATGACCTGTGAGGACAGATGACACAGAAATAACATCCACCACAAACCAGAAAGTGTGTAAGATAGCACAGAGAGAGAGAGAGAGAGAGAGAGAGAGAGAGAGAGAGAGAGAGAGAGAGAGAGAGAGAGAGAGAGGGAGAGAGAGCTCTTGTCGCAAAGGGAAGCTCTCAGCAAGATGCTCCGGAGCAGAGCTTTTTCTCTTCCTTCTGCTCGTCTCCATTTTCCAGTGTCTTAAAAAGATCATGGTGGAATGAGGAGGAGCCCGGGAGCACTCCTCGGGGGGCAGGCTCCTGGGGCCCAGCTTCGCTCGCCGCGCCTCCTTGGTATGAAGGCAGAACCCACGGACATCAGCAAGGCTGCCGGGCAAGGGCCCGGCATAGGTAGGGGACACGGACAGGCTGCTCCTGGTTAGTAGCAAGACTGGCTCAGCACGATGGGTTGTCCCTCATGCAGTGCCCTTGGGTGCCACACACTTGCCTCTCTCGCCCGTGCCGCACCGCACCGTTAGGGCTGAGTGTTGCAGGTGGGCAGTCTCAGCCCGCACTCGGCCCCGGCTGCACCTGCTGGCCACCTCCCTTGGCAGGTTCCCAGGGCCTTTCAGGGCTTCCGTATCTGTGCCCCGCTCTCCCCTCAGCTCCAGAGCTCCCTGAGGGCCGACTCCACAGATCCTCAGGTCTGCCCCCGCCAGCCCCACTCCACTGCAGCAGGCACCACAGCTGTAGTCCCAGTACTCAGAGCCTGTGCCGCGGAGGCCACTGCAGCCTCGGCCGTCCCTCCAGAAGCTGCTGAGTTCACCTGGCCCCAGTCCTCGTGGTTAGGAGAGGGAGTGGGCACCCTTTCACCTGAGAGCCCACTCCTGTGGGAGGGCTCCTTCTCCCCAGGCAGACAGGTGTGACTGTGCAGTTCCGGAGTTTGTCATGGACACCTATACCTGCTCCAGGAGGGGTACAGGTGGGGCAGGGCGCAGTTCACCCCTTGAGCAGCGTGTCATAGCCAGATCTGTGAAGAACAGGGTCCTCCTCTGCCCGCGGCATGCTTCCCGTCTTGGAAGTCTTAACGGGGCAACCTGACATTTCACACCAAAGTGCTCAATTCCAAAGTCACGATGAGGGAGGAGACCTGACGGGTGCATTTGGCACAGACCCCGCCTTAGCCCACCTATGCTGGGCTGATTCCTGTCTCCCTCTGCTCTCCATGGCCAGCCTGCATGGGCCGCTGGGCAGGTGACCTTCCCTGGGCAGGTGTACCAGGGACTGCAGCTGAAGTGCCCCAAGGCGAGAGGACATCACCTGGGGTAAACAACTGCTACCTTGTGCTTTCAGCTTCAGGCTAAGGTGGTGGCCAGGACAGGCAGTGCCCTGCTTGTCCTGCCTGGTAAGCAAGCCAGCCCATTATCAACAACAAGCCGTCGATTGGTAGTGTGTGTTGGGAGCCAGAACCAAGGCTTCTGTTTCCTAGCAACAGAATTCAGCACTCTGTTCATCCCCATCCTCAATTTCCCCCCTGGTCTGTCTCACCAGAGCCTTGGAAACAAGGCCTGGATGGAACCGGGAGCCAGGGGAGCTGGGGGAGCCAGGGCAGCCGGGCGCCTGAGCCATGTCTCTGTGATGGAGCCCAGATGTGGTCTCCACAGCAGGAGCTCGGTGCACTCCCGTGCTCCTGTGTCCTGTGGCCACCCTGCCATGCTCCACACTGCAGCCCCAGAAGGTCACCCCCAGCCAGCTCCCCCATGCTGCATACTCCTCCCCTTAGACCCCTCTCCCTAGCTGCCCATATCCTGAGGGAGGACAGCTCCCAGTCACCCTCCCCAGTTCCACCCAGATCACGACTGTCCAGGAATTGAGAGCCACAGTAAACCCATGGTGGTGGGGAGAGCAGGCAGCCTGCACTTGAAAAGTGGAATTCGGACAGAAAATGTCCAAGATCACGGCAAAAGTGAAAGTAGCTATTCTGTGTCACTTTCATTCTTGGTGTGTATCCATGTGCCCACATGCCTCTGTGTGTGTGTGTGTGTGTGTGTGTGTGTGTGTGTGTGCTGCCAGTGTGTCTCCTGGACACCCTCCTTCACACCCGCCTCACTGTACCCCAAAATTTGCTCTTAGGCCAAATGCCCCAATAGCACACCCTATCACAATTCCTTTGCTCCCCGTCTGTTTCCAAGCAGACTGGAAGCTCCTGGGTGACAGGAAATGTAAGTCCTGCACACTTCCAGGCCCTCGGTGCCTGGCACCTGGTGGGCGCTTGGCAAACACAGGCTGAGTGAGCAATGCCTGGCACAAACAAGAGCTTGGGATGTGCAGGTCTGCAGCACGTTAGAAAGCCACCTTCTTGCTGGCAGGGTGGAGGCTGGGTGGCGTTCTGGGCACCCAGGCTAGTTCCAGAGAACCCAACCCAGGGGCTGTCCTTCAGTAATGCCTGGCTTTGCAGTGGACTCCCTCCAGGGCAGAGAGTGGGGCAAAGCTGTCCTGCAGAAGCCACTCGAACACACCTGCCTCGGGACAAGAGTCCCGAGTGGATGCAGCCACCCCACCACGAGCTCGATACCCGGGCCTTTGCTGCCTCCGCTCCCCGAGCCCCTGAATGGTTCTGCGTGTGTACGTGTGTGCCTCTGTGTGAGACAGCATACGTCCTGCGTACTTGAGTGTGCAGTGCGTCTGGTGACAGGTAGCTCATTTGTGCATATGTGCCCCTCTGCTGCGTGGTCTGCAGAGAGGGCTCAACATGTAGGGCTCCAACCTCTGAGGGTGCACGTGCTCTGTGCTCCACAGGGCAGGACAGGAGCCTCGGAGCCTAAGAGGGGCTTCCTGTTAGCAGCTGCCTCATGCTGCCAGTAGGACCAGCTTCAGTCTGGCCCCGGCATCCACAGCAACAGCACCTGCCCAGCTCCTGTCACCCAGGAGCTTCCAGTCTGCTTGGAAACAGATGGGGAGCAAAGCAATTGGAGTAGGGTGTGCTGTTGGGGCATTTGGCCCAAGAGTAAATTTTGGGGTGCAGCGAGGTATGTGTGAAGGAGGGTGCCCTGGTGTTTCCCCTTGGCTGTCGAGGGGACAGGACAGGGACAGTGGGCAAGTGGGTTCGGAGGACTTTGCCTGTGCAGCTTGTTTATAGCAGTGAGCCAGTCCTGCAGGTGGCAATAAAGCACAGGAGACGCGCCCATAGGCCCTGATAGCCAGCCCCGAGCAGGGAGCCAATAGGCCCCACAGGACTTTGTCCTGTCCAGACTCCAGGACGGGGCAGATGTTCCCCATCCCAGCTCCTGTCACTAAAGTGATCACTAGAGGTGGCAGCAGTGTTCCTGGTGCAGAGGACAAAAGAGATGTGCGTGGGTCTCCGTGCCACGCAGTGTTTGTCCAGGGCGAGCAGGACCCGCGGGTCCAGGCCAGAGTCCTCCTCGAGGGCCCAAGACAAGCCTTGCTTGGAGCCCACTCCATCCGGGCCAGGTTCCCACCCCAGGGGAGCCTGGGGCCCGCGTGCTAGGCAGAATCCACAAACTTCACGCTCCAGGTCCTGTCCTCACGGCGCCTGGCCGTCTCTGTCGCCATCCAGAGGCGCGGCTCGGGCGCGGCGGCGCCTCCTCCGCCTCCCCCGCCAGTCCCGGGCCGGCGCGGGGCCCGGCGCGCCGTGTGCGCGCGCACTGGAGCCGGGGCCGCGGAGGAACTGGGGCGCGCAGCGACGCCCAGAGCCGCGGGCCGGCGTCCCCGGGCGGGCGGGCGCGTGCGGCGGGCGCGGGTCGGGCCCTGGCGCGGCGGCGGCGGCGGCGGCGGCGGCGGCGGAGGAGGAGGACGATGGCGCGCGCAGGGCCCGCACGTGGAGGCCGGCGCGGGGGCGCGGGCCGGGCCGGCTGCTGAGACGCGCAGCTGCCCCGCGCGGGCGCCGCGGCTTCAATGGCGCCATCGCCCAGGACCAGCAGCCGGCAAGATGCGACCGCCCTGCCCAGCATGTCCTCAACTTTTTGGGCGTTCATGATCCTGGCCAGCCTGCTCATCGCCTACTGCAGTGAGTACCGCGCCCAGCCCCGCGCGGCCCTCGGCGCGGCCCGCAGTCCCTGGGCACCGAGTGGCGCGGAGTTGGAGCGGGCGCCGTCCCTGTCCCCAGCCCCGTGGGCCCTGCCGCTCTCGGCCCCCTGGGCCCCGCCGGCCCGGATCGGGGTTTGCGCCAGCTCTCGGCGTCCTGGGGCTGCATCTCCGCCTTCCCGACCTCTCAGGGCCCCACGCCAGGCCCCGTAGCGCGGCGCAGAGGTGCCCACCATGCCCGCCCGGCGCGTATCTCCTGTCGCTGCCTCTCCTGGCCCAGCGGCCCTGTGGGCAGCTGGGGCTTCGGGGCCCAGCGTGCGGCGGGGAGAAGGTGCTGGGGGTGGGAGGGACAGCGACCGGGAAGCGAGCGACTCTGCCGGGTCTGAGGCTCTGTGCCTAGCGCTGGCGGCCCGCGACACTTAGACCCGCGGGGACTTGGGGACGCGGCGGCCCAGCCCCTAGCGGGCTCCAGGGACTGTCGCGGGTGAAGGCTGGACCCGCGTCGGGCTCTGTCTCTCCGGGAAGCGGCTCGCCACGTCCTCTGAACCAGGAGGAGTAAGGGTGGGTGCCACAAAACCCACCACCCTAGAGGCACGCTGGAGGGGTGGTCGGGCCAAGCTGGGGACCCAGAGGGTCTGCGCAGGCCTGGGCGCCGGCTGGGGGTGCCCGGATCGTGGTCCAGGCTGCGGGGCTGCACCAGGGCTGCTCTGTGCGGGGGGGGGGGAGACTTGGGGTGGGTGACCAGCGTTCTGGCCGCTGTGCGGTGGGTGGCTTAGGCTCCAGCACGGTGCAGGGGGCTTGGCGGCTTCCCGGACGCTGGACACTGGACACTGGACACTGGACTCCTGGCGTCTTCCAGCCCAAGAAGGAAGGAAGGAAGGAAGGAAGGAAAGAAGGGAAAGAGGAAAGAAGGAAGGAAGGGAGGGAGGGAGGGAGGGAGGGAGGGATCTGCGAACACCTGTCATGGGAATTGCCATGGGTGCAGGAGGCAATGGAAAAATATGGATTCCCTGAGAGGGAGAGAGACAGAGAGGGACAGCCTGGCCAGCAACTAGCCTTCCTCTACCTCCTGTGCTGGGCCACCTCTGAGCCACGGACTCCAGCTCCTGTGCAACCTGGTGCTCTTGGGAGTGGGACTACAGTGGCCTCTGAGATTTGGCCACTAGATTGCTGGGATGGCCCAGCCTGGGGAATCTCTGGAGAACCTAGTGCCCAGAGCAGGGATTGTGCTCCTCTTTGACCTGGGCTGTGCCTTCCCTGTGGTGGCCGTGGGCCTTCTGGGCAGAGTCCCCAGGCAGGGAGGGTCACAGCTAGAGAATCTGCTACCGAGCTGCCCCCAGAACTCCCCTGTCCCGTGCTACCCCTTGAGCCTTACTTAGTGGTCTGGCTGCAGAAAGCTGCAGCTGAGGTGTGATGGTCTCTGCACCCCTACCTAGCCCTGGGGTGGCCTTTGGAGCTCCCCACATGACCCTCTGAGTGTGGCAGCTTTGGTGAAGTAGAAGGGGTTAATGGCAGGGAACTCTTAGAACCCAGGAAGTGGTATTTGGATTCACTTCCCAGTGGCCTCACAGGAGGAGGGGCTGGGGAAGCAGCCTGGGGGAGAGCCCCCGTGCTACCCTAAGCCTCTGTCCCTGCACCTTCTTCCTTTGTGCTTTTGGCAGTGTCCTTGGGGCCCATTCCGAGAGAACCCACAAGCACAGGCAGCCCCTCGGAGGCAGCTGGGCAGGTGCAGGGAGGTCAGCTGCTGAATGCTGCTGCATCTAGCTGCCCAGCCTGTGGCTTCAGAGAGGTACCCCGGCCTGCCAGGGATGCCACCTTCTGCTCTCCAGGCGTGGGAGCACTCAGCCTGGCCTTAACCCAAATCCCAGTGTGGTCACTTTGTCACCCTGAAGGGTGGCTCACACGTTTCTGAGACTGCTGCCTGCGCTCTGAGTTGGGTATCAGAGTGCAGCCCTGGCACTGCCTGGTGCACAGTCTCTGGGAGAAGAGAGCCAGGCTCTTGCTCCCTGTCGCGCTGTGAGAGGCTTTTCCTTCTCGGCAAGGATGTTTGTTAGAGATGTCCAGCCCAGCAGACCTCCCGAAAAGAGCAGCTTGGGTGAGCTGTGTTTTGATGGCTCTTTCCTTCTACCTCTGTGTAAGTGACAGTAGGATAACGATTTGGGACACAGCTCATTACACCAGAATTGTACTTGGAGAAATTAAAAATTTCACTGAAATACAAAGCAGACATCATAATAATTTATAGCTTGGCAGTGCAGTCCTACTGAAAAAAAGGGGAAAAATAAAACATTCTCTTCTCTCAGAGTTGATAAAGCAAATAGGATGATAAACAGTCCTTATGAATGCTGCGCTCTCGTGCAGCAGATCGAGGAGGAAGAAAAAATAGTTCTCAGCCTTGTTTTTAAATTGCTTTTGCTATATCGGTAAGAATTTTTTTTATTATCCCACCCTGTGTTGTGGAGCAGTTGTGTTTGTATTGGATTAATTAGGGAAATGAGAGTCCTACAGGGTTCGGTTGTCCTGCCTCCTAAGTCTGTGTGCTTCTCCGCAGTACGCAAGGTGTTCACTTCCTGGTGATGCTAAGAGGAAACCGGATTATTTCCTGGCCTGGTTTCTCCAAGGGGAATTCTGCCACTCTGGCCAGGCTAAAGTCCTTCTTTGCTGGCTGCTGAGATGCACACTGAAAGGGTTGAGCGCCACCATCTGGCTGGAGAAAGACCTGCAGTCCACCAATTAGGCTGGTTGCTATGGTGACACAGCCTTGTCATTTTCTCCTATTGGGAAAGAATTGCCAGGAAAAGCAAAAAGGGAAGGGGGCCCTGCGTGGTTTCCTTTAAAGTGCACGCTCTGCGGTGCGTGTCCAGAGCCCTGACCACAGGCTCCGCTTCTCCGGCCGACTATGCCGTCCTCCAGGAGGCGGGACCCTTGTGATGAGCGGACTAGAGAGGTGAGGAGCTGGGAGAAAAAGTTGCTCCGCTGGCTTCCTTCTGGGCTAGGGACTCCGCCAGTGCTGTGAAGAATCCGCTCGCGCAGAGCGACTCCAGCAGCGCAGGAGCCGCAAGTTCTGCAGGCCCCGACCCGGCTGCTCAGCACACGGGCTCCTCTGCGTGCCAGGGCAGGCCTGGCCCCCGCAGATGCCATCTCCGGGGGCCGGCTGCTGGGCGCGATGCCCACGAGGACCGTGGACACCGGACCTTTGCACACAGCCTTGAACGACGAGGTGAAGAGCTCTGGCTCCGTCGTAGGCCTGTGAGAGTTGCACTCCACTCAGGTACAGGGTGCAAACGGTCCTGCTTCTAAGTTCCAGAGAGCCCTGCGGAGCACAGGCGACCAGGGCTTCCGATGGCCTTTTTTTTTTTTTTCCTCTCTAAATCCCTGAAAAATTGAACTGTGTCTTTCAGTTAAATCTCATGTCTTCAGCTGCAACTCTGAGAAGAAATTATAAACAACTTTGAAATTGTTTTTAATCCATTAGAATACTAACCAAGCGTAAGCACTCTGATGTAGCATTCCTTTTATAAATACAATTTATGGCATATTTAAGAAAGATTAGAATGCGCCGTCTCTCTGCCTCTCGATTTTTATTTCCAGAGTTCTTGAAAAGGTAAAATGGAAAATATTGGAGGCTTAATGAGGTGATGCTGTCTAGCATTTTTTTTTTCTTGTTTTTGGCTTTTTAAAAAAAATTTCCTACTGTGCTTTTATTTGATGAATTTCTGGCACAAGATGGATGTACTGTTTGTTTCCTTCAAAGACATGAAGATAGGCTCTGTCTCCTTGTGGGATTCCAGCTGAGCTCGGGGCCCAAGGACCATGGGGGCAAGGGCATCATCTCCTTTGAGGGCTTCCTAGAGGAAGAGCCTACTAGGACCGCAGCCTCCGGGGCTTTCCCTGAGCCAGGCCAGGGGACACTCCAACCCAGAACCCACCCCGGGCCTCAGCCTGCCGGGTCTTGTCCTAGGGACTCCGCACTCAGGACCTGCCACTCCATATCCACAGCGTGAAATATGCAGATCAACTTTTGAGGCCTGAAGTATCTTCAGGTGACTTTTATGGGTGTAATTATGGGAAAATGTGATGATAATGCGACACTAGAAAAAGAAAGGAAAGCAAAACATTAAAATCCCCATTTCTTTATATAGCCTCGCAGCTGTGCTGCTGTTGAAGGACCCATTTTTGCATTAAAATGTGGTGCTCTGGAGTTAATGACCTTTGCAGATTGCCACCCATCACCCAGAGCACTGTTGGTGACAGCCCAGACCCAGCGAGCAGGGAGGACTGGACAAGGAGCCACTGAAGGGACTCCGATCTGGGGAGCTCCGGAGTGGGTGTGTGGTCCCCCGGGTCCAGGCATGGGGAGTGCAGGGTGCTGGCTCCCAGAACAGGGCCTGAGGAGGCAGTGGGTGCCAGGGCTGCGGGGCTGGTGGCTTCCCTTCCTGAATACTGTCCTGCAGGCCACTGAGCCCCTCCTCCTTCCACCAGGGCCTGGAGCTGCAGGTGTCCTGGGATTTCCCGAAGGCCCTGTTGATACCCAGAAGCCCAAAAGGCTCCCAGGAGTCTGCAAAACCCCCTCCTCCTGTCCAGAACTCTCTGCTGGGCATGTGTGCTAACCCTGGTCCAGCTGGGTGCTGGGCTGCCCCCAAATGACTGGGCACTGGCTGGCAGGGGTCTCTCTGTCTCCTCCAGCCAGGAAACCTAGGGGCAGTCACTCCCAGAGGCTCCAGAATGTTTGCTTCTTGACTCAGACAGCTGGCTGGGAGCAAATGCTGCTTGGTTCCATCTCGGGCCAGGCGAGAGGGGCTGCCCTGGATCTGCATTGGTCAGCACGAGCAGGGCCAGGGGTGGTGGACAGTGACCTGGGAGAAGTTCCCTTTGTCCTTCAAATGGCCTGGCTCTGGGGTGGGCCTTTCCCAGCTGTGGTGAGGTTGCCCAGGCCCCAAGGTCAGGCACATGGAGGCTGGGAGCTCGCAGGTGCCAGCCCTGGGGCCCAGATGTGCACATGGTCACAGCTGCTGTCCCAGAGCTGGTGTCTCGGGGTCCAAGTGGGAGGTGACAGTTGGCCCAGAGTGGAGCTGAGCTGGTGGGCAGCGTGTCCTGGCCAGCCCTGGGTGCTCATGGGTGCAGTGCCTTGCCCTGACACAGTCCTCCCACGTGGGCCCTGAGGCTCGTGCCAGTCTGGAGCCTCTTCTGCAGTCTCCCAGGTCCGCCCCGGCCAGGTCCCATGCCCAGGATCCCTTCTCCAGAGCACGTCCCTCCTGTCCTTCCTGTCGGGACCACTATTGCTTGGACCACAGCACCTGCTGTTGGTGACTGTTACAGCGTGGCTGTCCTCAGGGGTCCCACTCTTTGGGGGTGGTCACCCGACCCCCATGGCTTCCCCTAGCACACAGCTCTGCCTTTTACTAGGTGCCCCGTGTCACTAAGCCGAGGGTCTCCCAAGCCGAGTACCTTCCTGCCAGTGTGTGCCCCTTCCCTCTATCCTGTCCTGGGGAGCCCAAGCACAGAGCCTGACTGCCAGGCAGCTGCCTCCAGAGGGAGCAGCCTTGGTGATGGCCCCCAGAAGCTTCTCCCTTACATCCCGTTTGCCTTGCTCACAGGAGTGACCCTGACATGACACTCTTCTCCGTTGCATGTTGGGAGTGGGTGCAGTGGACTGCACTGGCCTCGTGGGGCAGCCAGGCGATTCCCCACCCACCCTTCCTGCAGAGCCGCAGCCCTGTGCCCCCCTCCTCGACGCGCTGCCCGGCCCTGCTGCCCTGCCCTGCTCTTTCTGAGGGCTTTTGTCATGGCGGTCTCCCAGTTGGCCTTTGTCTTAGGCTCTGAGCTGGGGACTGGGCTCCCTGTCTGCTGGGTATCTACACCAGGCAGGCCCCTGTGCTGGCACATCCTGGCCATAGCGCCCCTGGGCAGTGGGCCACATGGCGCGATGGTCATCCCAAACTCTCTGTCCTCAGCAGACTGAAACATCTGCGTGGACCCCAGCCCCAAAGGCTCGGAGACACAGAGTGGCCAGGGTGCCGGCCAGGCATGGGGCAGGAGACAGCCTGCTGTCGTTGGCTGTCCCTCCTGCACCCTGAGTCAGGCAGGCACGGGGCTTTCTCTGTGCCCAGGGCTGGCAGTGCCCCACACCTGCTGGGCAGCTGTGGCCCAGGTGGAAGAGCCCGTCAGTGTCCTGTGGATGAATACAGCATGGGGAAGGCATGGGGTCACCCAGGAGAGGTCCGGGGTAGGGTCTTACCCTTGCAGATGGCCGCATCCTCCTGGGAGGAGAGAGCCTTGCCCTGGAGCTCCTGAAGCCCTGGCCACCTCCCTCCTTACATGGGGTCAGTCAGCAAGCCATGCAAGGAAGTGCTGGGAGCTGGGCCAGGGCAGCAGCTTGCAGGCCACAAGGATTGTGTCACACACATTTCCTTCCCGGGAAAATTGCAGCTGCCTCGCTGCTGGTTCCACTGGGCCACCCTCCCCACCCCATGTGTCCACTGATGGAAAATTCTAGAAGGGGTGTTTCCATCTCTGTCGACAGCAAGCTGGAGAGAAGGAAAGGGGGTACGTGGTGGGGTGGAGCTGGGCAAGATGGAGCCTGGTGCTGGAAGCTGGCAATAGAAGATGGTGCGGGTGGTCAGTGCTGGTCTTTGGCGCATGGCCGGTGGAGGCCTGGTGTTGGGGCACCGAGGAGCTTGAGGAGTAGAGTGTTGGGAGTGGCTGGAGGGGCGTGCCTGGAGGGGCGTGGCTAGAGGAGGGGAGAAGAAGATGAGGGGCTATGAGCTCTCAGAGGTCTTGGCTCCTGTTCTGAACTGTGCTGCTCAGGGCCAGATGCATGGAAGGGCCTGCAGGAGACCTGCGCTGTCAGGCCAGCAGCCGGCGCTACCCCAGCCCTCCTAAGACCCGCCCAGTGTTTGGTTTCCGATGCGTTTGTGCCGCGCTCACTTCCAAGCCTCCGCCCTTGATAGCGAGCCCGCTGGAGCTCTGTGTCCCTATTAGGTACTCTTCCAGGCCAGGCTTACCTTGGGGAGCACTGGGACACTGAAGTGGTGGAGACGTGGGCACAGCTGAGGGGGGTGTGGCCTGCTGAGTGTCACCCGGTGATTGTCTGGGTGCAGAGGGGCTGGGAAGCAGGCTCCCCTCTCAGCTGGGATGCTGGCCACGGGCTGAGGAGGAGGTGGGTGGGTGCTCTTGGTACGGCAGGGGTGCAGAGGGCACCTGGCAGAGAGACCTTCACTTCGTTCTGGGTACCTCAAGGGCCCTAGAAGTCCAGGCAAGGCAGATAATAGAAGCAACGACCCGGGAGGAGCCCAGGAGGCCACACCTGTGTGCCAGGAGCAGTGAGCACAGTGCTCTTTCCCGGGGGCCCTGTCTGTGCCCGTGCATCCCAGCCCTGGCTGCGGCTCCCTAGGTTTCCTGTCTACCCTGGGCAGCCTGGCACTGGTCTTCCAGTTCTTTCTGAGAGGACAGGCGGGGAGCCCAGGGCCACTTTGGGGCATGCCCTCTTAGCCCCACCTGGCCTGCCCGGTCTTGGGACCTTGAACGTTAAGCAGCAGGGGCCAGTTCATCCCTTCGGTGGCCTTGCCCAGTGTGACCCTCGATGGCCAGCCACCTGTGACTGAGCAGCGTCCCCGTGTGAGGAGGTCCCTAGCAGCCTGTAGCTCTGCGCTTACTGACTACTTGTGAACTCCTTGGAGAAGGAGAGCCCTGCGGTGCTGGGGCCTGGCCCGGGGTGGAGAGGAGCAAACCTGCCGGCCAGGCCTCCTCTTCGAGGGTGTTGACTGTCTTTTCACTCTCTGCTGTGCACTTGGTTTTATGAAGTGTTGAGGTGAGTTGCGTTAGCACGTGCCTGTAGCCTGAAGCCTCTGCGTGTCATTCTGGGGGCACCGGAGCGTTCTCCAGAGGGCTTTCTGTGCTGATCTTCCGGCAGCCAATGTGTTACGAGCCAGAGGTCGCCTTAACTGCCGCGCTGCCTCCCACGAATGGCGACCCCTCCCCCCTCCCTCCGTCGTTGCTCTCTCCCTCTGATGTTTCAGCTCCTCTGTTTTCAAATTAGCTCTCTCTGCAGCATCGGTCGCCCGACATCACTTCCGCGAAAGCAGCCCCATGCATTAATGGACTGTGGAGGACTCTTTCATGCGCGGGAACTGGTGCTGATTCACCTTCGGGGCCTGGACCGCGGGGCCTGAAGGACACAGGCCACGTGCTACGGCACCTTCCACATCCTCGGTCTCCATGACACGATGCCATTGGCCTGTGGCTCCAGGACGCTCCAGCTCAGGGCCAGCACCTTGGAGGGTTCCCTGGAGAAGGCACGGAGTCCCTTTGTCGCCCTGAGCCTGGGGACCCCCAGGTGCTCACAGAATCAGTACCAGTTTGCTTCTATCACTTCGGGTCGGGTCAGGCCGCCCCTCAGGTCTCCAGCACACAGCCGTCTCAGGTAACACTGGACACTGACCTCAGGACCACGGGGCTCACAAGCACCTGCCACACAGTGGCTCTGGGCAGGTCCCTGTGCGGTCCCATCTTCCCGCGTTGCCTCTGTCTTACTCCTTCCTGTATGGCCTCGGGTCCCCGTGGAGGGCAGGGCGTGACCTCTGCATGGGCACAGGCCAGGGAGGAGCTCGAGCCTGCAGGTCGCCACCTGCAGCCAGGCATCTTGGAGGACAAGGTGGCCCAGAGGTGGTGCCACTCTTGGCACCTCATGGTGGCATGGGGCCCAGCTGATTGCTTCATATATACCACAGTCCCCAGGTATTGTCAGACTGGTTAAGAAATCCTCTGAAAACCCATTACCTCTTAATAAACTTAAGCCTGGGAGCTGGGGATGACTTCACTGTGACCCTTGAGCTCAGCCCGATCTGGGCATTGCATGGGGTCAGCAGGCTCTGAGCAACCGTGGGAACCCAGGGAGCATTTCTTAGCAACGTGGAGAGTCCCTCCCATCCTTGTCAGACGCTGAGCAGGAAGAGAGCTCCCTGGGCCAACCCTCCCCCAGCCAGCAGGTGACTGATCCCACGAGGGCCAGCAGCTCCACCTAGAGAGAAGCCATCTGCTACCAGCCCCAGTTCTGAGTTTCCTAGTAGACTAGGCAAAAAGGGAGACCCACTGGCTGCATGGCTCTCCAGGTCTGTTAATGACCTCAAGCATCTTGAAATGCTGAAGCCACCCAGCAGGTTGCTACCCTGGGATGACATCATGGTGGCACTTCGACAGATCTCCCGAGGGCCCTGCTGTCATTTCCTGTGCGTGGGGAAACCAAAGAGGCCCAAATGTGGGACATGTCACAGGTTTCCCAGCCAGAGTGGCCACAGTGAGTAGAGGCTAAGGGAGCTGGCCACATGATACCACTCCCCTCGTGGCCTGTGCCTGGCGGAGCTACCCAGACCACAGCTGCCTCTGTCTCCCACCCACCTCTCTGGTCCCCGACTGCAGACCACAGGGCCTGGTTGCCTCTGCCTGGCTGGCCTCTCATGGACCCCTCTGTTCCCTTGGAGCCTCCTGTCCCCAGGACCTCTCTGCCCAGAGTCACACCGACCCTCCAGCTGCCCATTCTGAGGGTCCTTCTGCAGCCTGCACCTAGTCCTCCTTGTAGCTCGGCACCCCTGGGTGCTGGGCCTGGCCTACCCAGTGCCTGGCACCCTGCTTGTTCTAAGGACGGTGTGTCCCCTTCATGGTGAGGAGCAGAGGCCTCTGTTTGGCAGGACCTGGGTATCACAGGCAGAGAGTAGCCACAGAGGCAGGAGGCCCTGGCTGTGGGTGGGACAGGTGTCTGCGGGCACAGTGGAAGATATCACAGGTGCCACTTGCCAACACTCAGGTCTCTGTGAGTTCCCGTCCTCAGGGTCCCAGCTGGGCTGTGTGGCTGTTTCTGTCTATGCTGGTGAGCAGGTGTCCTGCACCTGGGTGGCCTGGCCACAGAGAGCCTGGGGCTTGCCAAGAGATGCCAGGGGCCCTCGCTCTGAGCCAGCAGCCACCTCCCCACTCAGGACCTCAGCCTTGACCTTTGCTGTCAGTGGGTGGAGGAGAAACGGGCTCGATGAGCTGGGGCCTGGCGGTGGGCTGCTGATTGGCCCGGTGATGCTCCTGCCATTAACTTTATGGGGCGCTACCCGAGGACTAATTAAACCAGATGGTGCCAACCCGCGTGGAGGCGCAGAGACATTTTTACATTTAAGTTGATCAAAATTAGGTGGAATGGCATATGCTGGTGGAGATTGAGGATTTCTTAACTACCTATTAACGACTCTACTTAATGCCCCTGCTGGAGGCCCCGGCACCAGCCTGCCTCCGCCCGGTGTGACTCTTCCCAGCCCCATCCATCCCTAGATGGAGCCGTGGGGGCCGTGGGGGCCGTGGGCGCGTGGGAGTTCACTGCAGACCCAGACGCTGCCTTTCCGTGACTCCGGCAGCTGGACAGAGCGGGGTGCCCCCCCCCCCCGAGTCTGGAACCTTCTCTCGGAGCCAAGGGACCGTTCCCAATGTGAATCCATCTCCACCAACTCTGCCCGGGGCAACCCGTGGGTGCTGTGTCTTCGGCGGTGCTTCTGTGCCTGGGTTTGTCCTGTGGCATGGTTGGGGACCTGGGCTCAGAGGCAGCTCTGGCCCATATGGAACCCACCAGCTTGGTGTGGAGGAGAGGACTCCCAATGGGGCTCCTGCCAGCCATTGGGCAGTGGGCAGCAGGCAGCGGGCTATATCCTAGTTACGTTTCTCTTTGCTGAGATACAATACCCTGCTCCCAGAATTAAGGAGGAAAGGTTTATTTAGCTCACTGTTTGTGGAGGCTTCTGTCCATACTCAGCTGGCTCCCAGGCAGGGCGGCACATGGTGGAGGGCAGCCGTCCAAGGGGACAGAAGGCAGCAAGAGCGAGGGGGGCACAAGTGGGCAGAGCGAGTCTCTTTTTCTCTCCACTATCGTAAGCAGGCTGCTACCTATGCCGTCTCCCTGCCTTCCTCTGGCCCAGGCTTAGGTGTTTAGGAATTGAGCACCCCCGGCCCCTGCTGAGTCACCTGGTCAACCTTCCAAGCTTCTGAACTTGATACAGTGTGTCAACCATCCAGGAAGCCAGCAGTCCCCAGCGGCCACCTGGGAAGGCCTCACTCCTGCCCCACCCAGTGCCCGGCCTGCTCTTGTGTAGGGAGCTCATTCCTGCCCCGTGGGGAGCCTGGCTGCCCCTGAGGCCTCGGGTTTCCTTCTTTATCAAGGTGAAAGCTGAGTGACAGGACTGAACACTGGCAGGGGCGTGTCTGCTGGGGTGTGGTGCGTTCACTTTTATGGCCCCCAGATGTACTTGCCTCTTGCCCAGGGAACCCTGGTGTCTGGGTCACTGCCATAGCCCCTCTGCCCACAGGTCCCTGAGGAGGAAGCCACAGGGATGCAGCTACACCAGACACGTGGCTCCTGTGGCCCTCCGAGCAGCGCCCCAAGCGTCAATGGACTAGCACTGTGACGTGGTCCCGTCTGCCACTTATCTGCCCCCTGATGCCAGGAGCCTGGCACACCTGTGCCCTACAGGACACCCCAGGAGCACTGCTTGGCCCCTGAGCCTGCATCTGCCTGGCTCTGCAGGACGCCGGGCCATTCTGTCCAGCACACGGATATCCGGGCTTCTGAGCATGGGCTTGGCTCTGGGCCACTGTGGGCCTGCGGTTGTGTCCGGGTGGGAATCCAGGCTCTCTGTTGGTGCCGGAGAGCCCAGCCCGGCTGTTGCCACCCATTCTGCTGCTCTGATTCGACCCTTGTGTCTGGTGTACACAAGCACGTGACTCCAAGGCCCGGGTCCTTGGCCACCATGTCTGACTGGCCAGTTCACTGCCTCCCTCTCCCTCTGCTGACCCCAGCTTCTGTCTTCATGGGCAGGCGCGCAGATGGGGGAGCGGCCCTGGCAAAGCGCACCCTGTTCTCCAGCCCGGCGACACTGGCATGTGACAGCCCGGGCAGCCTGTGAAAGGCCCCTTTGTTTCTTCCCACTAATTAAGAAATCGCAGCAGGCATCTGTGGGGACGCAGCCCCTCGTCCCCCCAGGACGCTGGCTGTCATCATAAGGGGCTGCACTACCTGGCCTGCCCTACACTTCAAGGGAGACCCCAGATCCCTCTCAGGGTGGAGCCACCTGTACCATCCCCCGTGTGTCTGGGAACAGTAGGGAGTTTGGCATTGTATTTCCTGCCTGTACCTTGCAGCTGGGGACTCAAGCTCTGTCTGCTATGACCAGGGACAATGTCACTGCTGCCTGTGGGTGGGGAGATGATGAGGGCCCCTAGAAAGACTTTGAAAGGGCAGAGAGCAGAATAGCAGGACCCAGCCTGCCCTCTGCCCCTCACCACAGCCCCCCGGAGCAGAGCGCTTGGCCAGCTTGGCCAGCCTCTGATCTGGGCAGAGCCGTCCCCACACCCACTCCAGGCCAGGCGTGGGCCTCCCACCTTTTCCAAACCCTGGCTCCAGGGACCCCAAGTGGTTCTGAGTGAGGAACAGGAACTTCCAGGAGTGAAAGGATCCCCGGTGTCATGGTGCTAAGGGGCTCCCACCTTCCGCCCCGTTGCCCACAGTGCCAAACCTCAGGCAGACCCAGGCATCCAGGCCATCTCAGGCTTTCCCAGGACCAGTCCCAGGACCTGCTGAGGAGCTGCCCTGGATGTGGGCAGATCCAAGGCCAGCCCGCTCCTGCGAGGTCAGGCGAGGGTCTGCCCACTGGCCAGTTGCTGCGTGGAGAGAGCGGGTGGATCTCCATGGGGATCAGGGTGCCCTGGGCACTGTCGGGCCTCTGCCTGTGTATCCAGCGCCGTGCAGGCCACAGCCTTCAGGGCTGACCCCAAGCGGGGAGCTGTGGGGTAGTTTAAATTTGAAAATTAACATGGAATCAAAAGAGACAGAGTAATTTTTCATTCAGCTTGAAAGGTTATTTGCTTTCTCAACCGATGCTTAGTGTACTGATACATGATGTCAAAAGGTAAATGATTTTAAACCAGATTCAATTTAAATTTCATTACATATTTGTAGGAGATAGAGGCTCCAAGCATCCCCAGCCTTCTCCTGGAAAATCTTTCACTTTTAATAACTCCGGTGCCTAATACCCTAATCTATTTATCATGCAAGCCTGTGGCAGGGGCCAACTTCTGAGGCACTGACTTCCTCGGGTCCCCAAGATAGGCCCAGCTCCCGAGGGACTTGGCCCCAGCTGGGTTGGGGTCACTGCAGACAAATGGGGACAGTCTTCCTAGGAAGTGGATGGGAGCACAGGCGCGGTGCTCCGCAGAGCAGGAGGGTGTGGCAAGGGTCGGAGGTCCCATCAGCTTCTGGGACCGTGAGGAGGAAGAGCCCCACTGCACCTGCCATCCAGTTCCTCGAGTCTCCCCCTTGGCCATGGGACCGTCGTGCTCCCATGGACCCGGCACCCATCCTCTCTGAGCTATGGTCTCTCCAATGTGGAACAGGGTCAGCCCTGCACTGTGTCGTCTGTGGGTGGGAGGGGATTCACCCCGAGGTTCAGACACGATGCCTGCCAGGAACTGGGCTACTGCCAACGTGGTTCGAGTGGGACCACAGGAGCAGAGTGAGCCATGGGCCCAGGACTGGTGTTGAGAGGACAAGGGGCGGCCCGAGGCAGCCTTCGCAGCAAGGCGCCTCCAGCCCGGGAGCGAGAACAACGGGGAAACCTGGCCTGTGCCTAGCGCCTGCCAGGCAGCCAACTTGGGTTTCTAGTCCCAGGGCAGCTCCGGAACCATTGGTGGGCAGGAATGCCCTGCGTGCTGGCACCTGGACAGCCCGCAGCTGTGCCCAGCCCATTTGCCCCATCCCACGCTGTCCTATTGTGCCCTCGCCTGGTTGCCGGTTGGAGCATGGGATGGCTGCCTGGGAAGGACCGCTGCTGGTGTCTCCACAGGACGGTGAGCCTCTGGAGACTGTGGGACCTGACAGCCAGGCAGGTGGGCTTAGGAGAGAGGCCTGGGCGGGAGGAGCAGGGCCTGATGTGAGGGCCTGGGGAGCCCCAGCAAGGCTACCCCTTGCAGAGCAGGAGAGAGGACCGGTGTCCATGGGCAGGGAGGGTTCCTCCGCCTTTCTTTGAGGAGCACTGTGATGCAGCCTCCCTCGCCCCAGGGCCATGTACCTGAGAGAGGCCAACTGCCCGAGCCCAGACTACACCAGACCTCGCTCCCTGGTGCTGCTGGGGAGCCTGGTGAGGACCCCTCAGGGGGAGTGCCTGCGTGCACTCCAGCTACCTTCCGTGCGGGTGCTGGGGAACCCAGGGCCACAGCGGGGTTTTCTGCGGTCCAGAAAACGCCTATTTGTGGGTCGAGGCACGCGTGAGTGGACAGAGTTTTGTTTGGAAACTAATTGCCTGGCAAATTCTTCCCACCAGGACTGAGACGAGGGCAGTTTTGGGGCTCATAATGAGGGCCACTGGCGACTCCCCTGGCCTGGCTCACCCATCATGCCTCCACCTGCTCCCCCTGGCATTGTCTAGCCTGCAGGCTGAGACCACATCGGGATGCTTTGTAACGGTGCACCTTCAGGAAGCTCTTGCTCTGATCCAGGCCACGGAGCCAACGGGGAAGGCTCTAGACTGCAGCCTGCGAGATAAGCAGAGACCTTGAGGCCTCTGAGGGGAGCTGGTCCCCGCTCCACGTTTGCAGACAGCCCTGGCTGGGGCAGCCTTTGAGGCCCCTTGGGGCCAGCCATGGGGCCTGACTCTCTGCTCCCCTGCCTCCTCTCTCTCTGCCCTCCCGGTTCCTCTCCACTTCTGCTATGCTAATGATATTGTTTGTTCCTGGTGCCACACCGAAAAAGCACAAGATAATCACCCAGGCATTAGTCATCATTAAGCTAGCGATAAAAACAAAACAAAAACATTCTGAAGCCCAGTTTCCAGGATGGGTGTCGTGTCTGCAGTGAATGGTGTTTATTACCCATGTGGGTTGCAGGGATCCATCCCCCGGCAGCACCCAACGGGAGGTAGCACAGCTGCTGGGACCTGGGAGTCGTCCCTCCTCAGGCAGAAGAGGCAGGTCCCACTGCTGGCTGAGTCCAATTCACTGAATCCCCTGGATTTGTCATAGAAGCGTCTTCGCGTTCACTCCGGGCGCTGTGGCGGCCCTCGGCACCCTTCAAATCCTCCCCTATCGCTTCTCACCTATAAACTCAGGGCTGTTGGAGGCGACAAGGTCTCTGGTTATCTTCAGGATGTGGGTCTTGGCCACAGAGAGCAGATGCCAGAGCAGGGAGGCTGCCTTTAGAGGGCAGCCTCCTGCCAGCTGGGCCCTGCAGGGGCAGGGCTGGCCGTAGACACAGAGAGGGCTGGCTCGGGCCCAGCCTGTCCATGGCTGCCCTAACCCTTAGGAGAGCCTGTGTCTGCATGGCCTGGGGAGACCCAGCCGGCTCTGGCTTGGGCTTCAGGCCGCGCCTCCTCCCTGTGCAGAAGCCAGGCTCTGTGCACCCTCAGCGCCCACCCACCCCATCCATCTCCACATTGTAGGCAGCCTGTGCTTGAGCTGTGACGTAGGGGCTGGTCTGGGCATGGTGCTGCCACATGAGGACCCTCAGAGATGCTGTGGACCCCCTGGGTGGGGCTCCCTGCTGTGCCAGGAGCATAGTCTCCTGCAGTAACAAGCTGGGTGATGACTCTGGGACGCGAGGTGGCCGAGGCAGCGAGTGCTCCGCTGTGTCCTGGTGGTGCTCCTGCTAGACAGCAGGGCTGAGGTGCACAGGGCTTCACCAGCACCAGCTCCCCTTCAAGCCCTTGCAGGGCAGGGCTGGGCCTGTGCTCTGTGGGGCCCTGTGTGGGGCTAGCTCAGCTTCCCTGGTGAATTCAGTACTTCAGCCCCAGGCTACTGGAAGGGGCCCAGCCCACTTCTTCGCACCCCTAGAAGCTGCAGATAAGCCAAGGAGGCGGGTTCCGGCCAGGCTGGGTGTGGGCTGAGGTCTTTCCAGGGCGTGCTGCAGGGAGGGCACGGGCAGAAGCCAGGCTGCCTTTGCCAGGGGCATGGCCCCGCCCACGGGCTCCCAGCCTGCTCCACGGCCCTGGCAGCCTTTGATGGGAGTCAGGTGGGCAGATGGATGACAGGATGAAACGGTGGGTCTTATTGTCCTGGTGTTATTTTAGTCCCTCTTCCCTGCTGTCCGAGGAATCTCACACTCTCCCTCTGTCTCGCCCACTTCCCCTCCCCCTTCCCCTGCCATGGCCCATTTTGCTGTGAAGTTGGCTGGGCTACACGTTTCTGTGGGGTGCTGCCTCCATCCTGGATGAACTTGGCATCCTGGAGTAGGTGGGGGCCTTGTTCTCTATGCCCTGAGTTGAGTGGCAAAGCAAGCTGGAAACACAGCGGACTCTTGGGACACTTAGGGACAGATGGGATATACAGCATCCACACCGCTCCTCCGACTCCCCTCCACCCCTGGGTGCTGGTGAGGTGGCAGCCCCCAAACACAGGACGGTGGGGTCTGAGCCGGCTCCCACAGCCCATGCTGCAGGGCTCAGCAATAGCCTGGGACTGGTTCTTAAAGGGTACCTGACCCTGTCCACACTGCCAGGCTAGTCACTGGCCATTCTGGGATGAGGATGTGAGACCCTGCACCAGATTCCCAACAGCCACTGGCCATGAGGAGTAGGGTGTCCCCCACATGTGAGACCTTGCCCCTCCCTCAGAAGGCCCCTCTCCTCAGAAGGCTTTCTCCCCTATACCATCCACAGGCTCGCCCCCACCAGGGCCGGCCATTGTCCTTGCCCTGTCCACATCCCACTTCATCTGTGTCTCCCCAGCAACTCTGCCTAGGACCCCAGGACCCAGCTGCAAGTGCTCAGGTTGCAGGCTGCCCTGGGCCCTCCAGGACACTCAGGTTCCTCCACTCAGCGTGCAGCTGGGTGTTAATATCAGGATAACTGCTGAACTCTGTTGAAAGTGCTGCCCCTATGGGCTCCTCAGTATGCAGCAGCCTGGCTTGGGCTCCATGGGTCCTATGTCCAGGCAAGTCCAGGGCCAGGGATGTGAGACTCAGGAGTCCCACCCTGTCCTCTCTTCTGCCCACGTGCCCTGACCCAACCCTGCTCACCGTGGCAGGTCTGCAGGGTGGGGGCCAGCATGTCCACAGGAGAGACCTTTCCAAGTCCTTCTAACTCCTCTGGGTTCTGATGCATGGAAGCAAGGTTGCCCCATCAGCCCCAGAACTTGTGCTGCTCCACAGTCCCCGGCTGGACAGCTCAGAACATCCCTGGGCATGAGCTACTTTGGGAACACGGGGCTTGTCCCCACGTGCTGTGACCCAGGGCCCCATCTCTGCTGCAAGGTGAGCAGCCCTGCCCAGGTTCCAGTCCAGCTCCTGGGGGACAGCGGGTCTCTCCGCAGGCAAATCGTGAACCCAGCTGTGATGAACATTTTCAGCAGGTTTTGTGGAAACCAGAACTTCTGTCTCTCTGAGATTGGGGTTTCCAATGCACAGGGTGTGAGCACCTTATCGTGGAGCTGGAGACGCTGTGGGAACGCATGTTGCTGGGCGGATATGTGTGCGTGCGTGGGGTATGCAGGGCAGCTCCCCTTGCAGGGACAAGGTGCAGGGACAGCCTGGCGAAAGTGACTTGGGCACCAAAGCCGGTGCGGCACCCACACCCATAAGGAAGGCTCTGGGGGAGGGGCCTGAGCCTGGTCTTGCCAGTCAGCTCACCTTGTGAACCCCAGTTTCTCAGGGCTTTGTTGGCATATCCCGTGGAAGGTGGGGTCCACAGGAAGGCCACTGTTATAGTCTGTATCTAGTTGTACCCGCAAAGCCTCACGTAAATCACGGGGCTGGCATGTGCACAGCTCTAGGGGTGGGGCCAAAGGACCAGGGCGGCAGCTTGAAGGGCGTGGCCAAGAGAGGGGAGAGCCCTTAAACAGACAGCAGGCGCTGTCAGAGGGCCCTCCCTCCAGGCAGCGGTCTCTCGGAGGTATGGAGCGAGTCATCCTAGATGTGGCAGCACCAGTGTTTCAAGGCCTTGCTATATAGTGAGCGGCAGGGCAGGGCTTGCTGGAAGCTGGTCCTGGCCACGGGATGGAAGACAGTGAAAAGCTCCACCAGGGAGGTTAAGGCAGGTGGCCCAGGGCCACAGAGGAGAATCGAGCTTGGAGAACCTGCCTTGAAGTGAGCCACACCCTTAAGCAGGTATAAGGCTGGGCAGGACTACCTCACGGGTGCTTCCAATCAGATCGAAGGTGACCTCCTGCAGAGCCAAAGCCTGCACAGAGAAGCCCAGAGCCTGGCCTGGCCCAGGCCAGGTCCTAAGCAGGGCTGGGTCCTCTGCTCTGTGTGCTGCAGCTTCTGGCAGCTCGGTCACCGGCCTTGCACAATGTCTCCCTGTCACGAGCGGCCTGGGCGACTCAGGACCACCCCTGCCGGCCTTCAGCAAGGTCAGCCTTGTAGAGGACCCCTGCCAGGGGACAGGGACTTCGAGGCTGCCCGCACCCCACATGCCTGCTGCCCTCTAGGCTGGAGGCAGCTTCTGCTGCTCTCCCAGCCCCAGAGGCTTCTCCCTGCGCCCGGCCCTGCCCAGGCCAGTGTCCCACTTACGCTGTTGCTGGACCCAGTCCTGCAAGTCCCAGCCCCTAAGGCCCCTAGGAGGTGTGGAGGTGCAGGTGCAGGACTTGGGGCTCACTCCGGTGTCTGGCTCTGTGAGTGGGGCAGGGCTAGGACCTGCTTTCTGGCACACTGCCGGGGACTCTGCTGCCTCCTGGACTGTGCTGGCTCGTGCCTTTCCTCACCCGATGAGGTGGATGAGGCCCCTCAAGGGTCCCTTGGGGGGACACGTGCCTGGACTCTGATTCTGTGGGCTAAGACCTCTGCACCCGCTGTACCCAGTACTGGCCTGTAGGTCTGTGAACGGATCCCAGGGTGACACAAGGGACATATTCTGGGCCTTGCCTGGAGCTTTCTGCACGAGGGACTTGCAGGCCTGTACTCTCTCTGTCCTCCTTTTCCTCCCTCCCATGGGGGCCTGGCTGTGTGACCTTTGGGAATCTTCCCACACCTGGCCAGGGCTAGGATGGTGCCTTACCCACCCACAGGATCTCCTCAGCTGACTCCAGAGCCTCTGGGGTGAGAGTGGGAGGGTCCCCACAGCCAAGCCTGGCTCGTGCCGCCCCGTCCACACCTGTGTGCCGCAGCTGGGTCCTGGAGGCTGGGAGAATCCCTGGTGCCCAGACCCCTCCTCCCCCAGGTGTGTGGGGGGCACACCTGTCATGTGCAGGGTCCGCTCCCAGTCACAGTGCTCAAGCTGGTCCAGCAGAGTGGGCCGCCCTGGCCGTGGTGGGCACTTCCGCTTTGTCCCCTCCTTCCTGGTCCTTAGGAGGAGAGACAATGTCCCTTGAATGCATTTGCATGCTGATCACGCTGCCATTATGTATCTGGGAGTTTTTATCGGGAGAAGAATAAGATAATCATGTTGGTATATACTGAATGGACTTAAAAAGATTGCAGGATGGCACTTTCATTGGAAGAGGGGAATTAGTTTAAAAATACGCTGTCAAAATATGTTGTTCTAAATGCTGAGTTGATGGTTCTTTTGTTTTGCTCGTTTCTTGAATATATCATTAGGAAAAATTAACAATGACATCCACTGTGGGCTGGGCCCATGTGCCTTTGAAAGGGAGATGACGTGGTCTTGTCCTGGTAACTTTTGAAATGATCTCTTTTCCTTTAGATGTGGTCTCACTCCTCACCGGGCTTGTCTTAACTTTGGCTGTGTCCGCTCTGTGAGAGTCAGATCTGGCCCAGCAGCGGCCCCGGGCTCCCTGGCCCTCCTGAGGCCGTGGCCAGCACAGAGTGAGGCCTAGGGACCGAGGCCGGCGGGCTGGGCTGGCATTGCTCCTTGGCCTGCCCTCCTTGCGGGGTCTCTGCTGTAGGCTGAATACCTCGGTGACTTCAGCTCCTTCTGCCCCTGAGGATGCTGGGAAATGGGGCAGCGTGGCCAGGGCCTCATCATGAGCCAAGCACATGCAGGGATGGCAGCACGGAGGAGCAGGGGGCCATGCCTGTCCCTGCGTGCTGCCTGCAGGGGCTCTCGGTGTGGCATCACCAGTGTTGTTAGCAGTAAATTCAGGTGCGGCACCCTGTGCTGGATGTGTGTGTGAGGGAGAAACACCCTTTCTCTGTGGCTGCTCAGACCAAGAGCTCAGCACCATCGAGAGGGAGAGTCGGGGCCTGGGTCAGAGCACCTCAAGGCCTGGAGAGGCCCAGATGCAGCAGTGCCAGGGAGGAAGGAGGGGACCCAGGGTGAGCTTGAGCAGCAGCGTGGGCCCCAGAGAGGCCCCCGGAGCACAGGGTAATGGCTCCAAGGAACCTCCAGACTACCTGCCCGGCAGGTCTGGAGCCTTCTGGAAAAACCATGAGGCAATATGGTGGTAAAATTAGGTCAAGGTGGTGAATGTAACACCGAAGGGTTTGGTGGGAACGACAGGAGAGAACAGAGGCTGTGGGCCGTGGTTGGTGGTGGGCCGGTGGTAGGCCTCTGTTCTCTGCCTGCCGAGCCTCTTCAGCAGGGTGTGATAGGGCCAAGCAAGCAGGGCCAGGCCAAGAACAGTAAGACAGGGCTGGATCCTGAAGGGCCGGCCAGGCAGGGAAGGCAGGGCCAGGTGTCCTCCTAGGGTCTGCTGAGGACTCCTGTGGGGGTGGCCCCAACAGTCAGCTCTGGGCCTGGTACTGCTCCCTCTGTCCACAGATCCAGGGCACCGTGATGGACAGGCAGGGCCAGGGGCTGATGCCAGGATCCCCTGACTCCTACAATGTTCTGTCCCGTGCCGGCCAACGCTGTGTGTCTCGGGGCCAGCTGAGGTCCTGACCCACAGCCAGGGTCACAGGCCTCGTTCATGTGGGTAGCCAGCCCCATGAGGACCTTGCTTTATATCCCAGGTTGAGCCAGGGCAGCAGGTGCCACCAGAATGCAGTGCCAGGGAACCAGAGAAGTTCTGGTCAGACTGCAAGTGGGGCCCTCAGGAAGAGGATGAGGTGGCCTTGGCAGGTGACATCTGGGGTGGGAGAGTGGGCAGGCTTCTGGGTGGGCACAGAGGCTGAGCAGCCCCCTTACTCATTGCTAGATGGGGCCACCTCCAGCCCGCAGGCAGTGCCAAGCAGGTCCCTGAGGGGTATGGCAGGAAAGCCCCCAGATCCAGGGTCCGAGGCCCACTGAGAGTCAGTTCCATTGGAGGTCCCTTCCGCGGGACTCTGGCCGTGTACATATCCTTCCAGCTCAGGAGTAGGCACACTTTCACGGGTGGATATGGAAGTGACAGGCCCTCTTGAAGCTGTGTCCCATGTAGCACTCAGGCAGGCACATGGACACACAAGTACTGGCCCACGGACCTGCGGGCACATGCACATAAGACACACTCAGGGCTCACATAGGCAGAACAGTGGCATGGACATGAGCGGGCAACTGTGCTCAGCAGAGCTGTCAAAGCTCCATGCGCTCTGAGATTTGCGTTCAGTGGGTGCACGCGCCAAGCTTGGGGCTGTCTATGCTTAGCCCCGCACGTGCAAGACGCACCGGTGCTCCCATGCACATGCATGCGCGCGTCACATCACCGGCACACACATGCTATCTGACCAGTCCGCTATGGGACTCCTGAGGCAGGAGCTGCTGTCCATATGTAAGTGCAGGATCGCTTCTCCGTGTGGCCCCTGCAGCCCTGCCCACGCATATGTATGTGCACGCATGCACACACGCACATGTGTATTGCAATTAATTAACCAGGCCTTGGTAGCCGGCGTCTCTGGCCGGAGGCAGACACTGGCAGCCCCCGGTTTTGTGGCAGAACACAGAGAGAACTGTCTGACGGAGGGCTTCCCTTTCACCACGCCAGGAGCCCAGCCATCTCCTCTGTTCAGTAACAAGTTACAGGTCCATAGCGCGGCGCCATCCTCACGGCTGACAGTGTGTCCACGCGGGGTGCCGGCGCCGGTAACGAGCACACACCGCCTGGCGGGGCAGACATATGGCTGCGCGCTGCGCGCTGACATGCCGTCAGCGGCTCGTGGCGGGCTTGTTTTGCCAAACACTGCTCGGTGGAGGAACAAGGACTCCAACCTGGTTATCAAAATTTGACATTTCGAAGCCGCCGGAAGAATTTTTAACTGTTGGGTTTCCATGTCAACGCGTGCCTGTCTTCATTTGCCATCCAGCTTCCGGCCCTGCTGTCCCTGCTCTGCGGGAGGACAGAGTGCCTTTGTACATAGCCGCCGAGGGTCACACACCATGCACACACGCACGCACGCACACACACACACACACACACACACACACACACGCACACAATGTGTCTCCCCAGGGTGCAGGCTGGCTGGCTTACACCCATACAAGGTTGCTGCATGCGTGTGTAAAGCAGAGCGTGGGCCTGAAGGGGCTGGCTGGGCCCAGGTCAATCAGGCTGGAGGGCCAGGGTGTCTCTGATATGGTGTGGTTGGGGCCGCTCCTGGAGGAGCCCTAATGGTGGCCCTGGTCAGGGAGCTGTTGTCCCTAAGGGGTGCCCAGCTAGCTTCCAGGTGGCAAGATTCAGCCAGATGGTGGAGTACATGTACACATCGTTCCAGGGCTGTGGGTTTCTGCTCATCCTGAGATGCTAGGGCTGGGGAGAGGGGGACAACCAGAGCTGCCAACTCGTGTCCTGGTCTGGGTGGCTTGGCCTGGGAGCTAGGGGTGGGTGGTCCAGCTGAGGGAAGCCTAGAGCCCTCCCTACTCCTCTGCCTTACGCTGGGCCCTGAGTCAGAGCAGAGGTGGCAGGAAGGGCCGGCAGCCTTGACCCTGATCGTGTAGCTGCCCAGGCCTGGGCAGCTTGGGCTCGGGATCTCAGGCCCTGGTTGCCCTGTGGACTCCAGGGTCCTCATGAGGACAGTCTGTGGCAGGGAGAACCTCCTGGGGGTGACATCAGCATCCACAGCTGCTGTGGCTTCTCTTCTGCACATCCCTGTTGAGAGGACACAGCTGCACCTGCCTGGCTTACCACAGGGTCCTCAGGTTCGTCAGGGTCCCTTCAGGATAGATGGAGGGAGGTACCTGGAGCAGCCCGCACCCCAGGTCCAAGCAGACCCTAAGACTGACACCCTGGAACTGTAAGGGCCAGGTGCCGAGTGAACCTGGGTCCAGAGGCACGGCTGAGGCAGGGTCACTGGCAGGTCTGGGTGTGAGGCTTCCTGCATGGTGTAGACACAGCGGTCCCCCGCTGCAAGGCTGGCTCTGTGTGCTTCTTGCAGGAGGACCTTAGGCGGGAAGGTGGTGGCCTGTTTCTGTCTCAACAGGGAGCTGAGGAACAGTTTTCCTGGACTGATGGTCAACAAAACACAAAGCTATGCAGCCATGACGAAGGCCGCAAAGCCTGGGTCTTTGTAGAGGGTGGCCAACGCCTGGCTCTGGAGGACAGGGCTAAGCTAGCCTTGGGGAGGAGCAACCCTGGGCAGGAATGACAGAGGCGGCCTGGCGTGGCTGTGGGCTGGCTGTCCACGTCTGTGTGTGTCAGGTTCCAGGTCTGGGTGTCAGGGTCACCACTGTTACTGGATGACGAACTCTTTGTCTCTTCAATTTTTGGAATGCAGCTTTATTTGTGAGGTATTGTGTGAGGTGGAGCAAGGTGGATGGCTGGCCTCAAACCATGTAACAGTCAGTCACTGCCACAGTGATGCTGCCTAACAAGTACCCTCTATTGCCCACAACAGAAGACATAGATTTCCTGACCATAAGGGGTGGGGAGTTCCATGCTCTCTGCCACCTCCAGCCTGTCCTTGGCAGCAGCCTTCTGATGTGGTTTATCCTGGTAAATAAGACACCTGGCTCAACCGCACACCTTCAGGTAGGGCTCGTGTGGGTCATGCCCTTAACATCGCCTCAGCCAAATTCCATCTTAGGCCTGGAGGCAGGAAATGTTCCCTCCTCCTCTCTCTGTTGGGCCAGGTGGCGTGGGGTGGGGTGGAGCGGGTGGAGAAGGCCCTGTCCCCAGTCTGGGCAGGGAGACTGGCGGGGCCACTGGAGAAGGCACCACGGGACATCCCCTTGCCTCCCGCTTCTCCACGTCTGTCCTCAGTGTGTGTTGGTAAAGCGAGCAGCGATCTCCCGTAGGAGTGAGCGGGTTTATCTGGGGGGCGGGGAGCATGCATTTGCAGCAGGAGGCAGGTACAAGCAAGTGACCTGTGGGGGCCTCTGGGCTGTGGTGTGCCCGGGCAGGTGGGCAGGGTTCTGTCAAGAGCCATACCTCAGGGCCTTCTGCTGGCCCACGGAATAATTGCCATTTTCAGACCTCGCTTTCTTGGCAATAATGACATTTCTCCATCTCGGGGAGACATAGCTCTACAGAAATGAAGATGAGGCTGCCTCAGCCAGGACCCTGGAGAGGTGGCCAGAAAGACCTCAGGGAGCTCCCAAATTGGCTTATTTGGCTGAAAATCGTGGGCCATGAAGGCATCGTAATAGGACACGGGCACTTTGTAGAGTGGCGTGGCTCTGCGCAGGGAGCGTGGGCGGCTGGGAGCGCGGCAGGCGGCTCCTGCTGTCCCTGGGCGGGAGAAGCTTTTGATTTCTTTGATTTCCCTCTTGCTGCCTGGAATGAAACAGAGAACCCCCGTGTGGACTTCCCTGTGCATGGAGCTGGCTTTCCACGGGCACATCAGTCAGCACACCGTTCCCACCTTCATTCAGGATTCTTTTCCTGGGCGAGGACCGTTGATGGTGGCCATGTGCATCCAGTCGTGGTCAGGACCAAAGCCTGAGGGGCTTGGGGGAAGGACACAGCTCCCATCACATGGCCGGCTAGATAGAGTCTCGCTTCTAGATCCCCAGCCCACGCTGACCCAACGCAGCCCCTCCCGGGCCACTGTGAGTATTTGCAATAACATTTGTGGAACCTAAAGACAAAATCTTCATAAAAGGATCGTAAAATGTAATTGTGGCTATGAAACTGGTCCGAGTAGAGGGGAGGTGACCTTTGTAGCCACTCTCTAGAGAAAATGTCACCCAGATAGAGCAGGCAGGAAGACACCTGCCCAGAGCAGCTCTCCTCTCCCCACAGTGATCCGGGCACCTGGGCTCCGGCACCCCCCCACAGCCCACCATGTGTCCCCTCCTGAGGCAACAGGCTCCTGTGCTAGCAGAACCCTCGCTATGTTCCCTGCTTTGTTCTGAGCTTGGGCCTGGCCTAGCCTAGGGGGCACTCACACCCTTGGGGACAGGTTGGGACCCACCAAGGTGGGTGCCTGGCTTCTAAAAGGCTTCCCAGGAGGCCTCATTGCCAGCCCGAGGGCAGCCCCATGTGCAGGAGGGAGCTGTTCTGGGCGCACTAGGACACAGGCTTGCACGTTTCCAAGCCCTGCACCAAGGGTGCTGCCAAGGCTGTGCTCCAGGGTCTGCAGGGTGGGTTCCTGGCACCCACAATTCCTCATCATTTTCCGTGTCATCGCCAAGTCACTCTGAGACCCTGGACCCTACAGCCTGAACCCAGGCCCTGTCCTCAATGTGGGGCCATCCCGGGCTCTCTGGTGACCTCGGAGTGCCTGGTGAGGAGCTGTGTGAGCAGACGATGCTCTGTAGAAACACAGAGCCCTCTGCGCCCAGTGCTACTTTGGGCTGCTTTCAGATGAGCAGCAGCTCCGGGCAGGGGAAGTGGTTAGTTACATTAGCACCCGCAGCTTCCTGCAGGTCCTGGAGGCTGCGCCAGCTGCATCCACCACACAACTGTGTCCAGTCAGCGCTCCTGCTCCTTTTCTGCTAGGTCCCTTTGTCCCTCTGAGCCTCAGGGAGCCAACTCTGAGGTGCTCCTGAGTTGTGCATGTGCCAGACTGGAATGGAGCCTGCACCGCAGAATGGGTTAGGTCTTCTCAGAATGGGCATGGTTTGGGCTGAGAGGGCCCTGTGCAAGAGCCAGGAAGTGGGGGGGACGAGCCACCCCCTCATTGGCCCCAGGTCCTGAGCCCAGCCTCTCAGTCACTTTCCTGCTTGTGGAGATGCAGGAACCAATGCCCAAGTCAAGGGAGGAGCCATTACTTTGGCTCCTGTCTCAGGCCACTGGCACTGGCTCCAAGGCAGGGTGTGGCAGGCAAGCTGCTCACAGCATGGCGCACAGGAAGAAGTGAGAGAGGGAGGGGCAGGAGGAAGGAGAGAGAAGGGGAGGGGCAGGAGGGGGAGGGGGAGGGGCAGGACCTTTCTGGGCCACATCCTGGTGACTTTCTCTGCCCCTCAGGCCCCACTCCTAATGGCAGTCCCCTATGTGTCCCGGTGATCTGCTCATCTTCCCAATGCCCTGCTTGTCAGGGCCCAAGGCTCTCGGGTCATCAGGTACAACCCTGAGCAGTCAGCAGTGGGCAGGCAAGAGGCCACTGCCCATCCTGGAGTCTCCTAGTGATAGGGTCCTGGGTGATGGCGGCTTGCCAACAGGACGAAGGATTCCATGGAGAAGGCGACCTCCCCCTGCAGGGCCGTGCAGGTGCAGAGGCATTGAGCTGCCCCTGTCTCAGAGGCAGGCACACGGCTCATGCATGTGGACTGCACCGCCCTTTCCCGCTGTCCCCTCCTCCCGCCTCCACCTGCCCTCTGAAGTGGTCTCAGCCTGGGGCTGTTGGTCTTAGGATCCCTCAGTGCTTTCCCCATGGCCCCTCCTCTTCCTTGTGCAAAGGCCTGGTGGCCCTTGCCTGGGGGCAGCAGATGTGGTGTCACGTTCTTGGGGGCCCTGAGGGGCAGGAGCCAGCCTCTGGAGCCTCGTCTTCGCAAGAAGCTGCTCGCGTAGCTCCTACTGGGTGCCCGTTGCTGCCTTCCGAGCCTCCTGGCGTGGAGTCAAGTGAGGGTCTTGTGTTGATGGTGGAGGAATGCAGGGCCCAGGGCTCCCCAGTCCTGGGCTGAGCACCCTTGGGGAGGACTGTAGCCCGAGGGGGCCCAGGGGAGGCCCTGGGAACTGCTGGACAAGAGGCAGGGAAGGAGCATGGAGAGGAGTCTCAGAGCCCTGGAGGGGGAGTGAGGGGCGCTGTCCCCCAGCCCACATCCACAGCAGCCTTACTGTGCCAGGGCAGGAGTGCCCCGTGGCAGTCTGTGGGATAAGTGGGTACCAGGTGGTATCCACTGGCTATGTCTCCACCTGGGTGGGCCAGGGGCACTGCATCCTTCCAGAAAGCTGTCTAGAGGCTTCTGGAGGCCAGGGTAGCCTAAGGCAGGGACTTCTAAGGCCCGGGCTGGTCCTTGTAGTCACTGGGGCAACCAGGCGGGCATCCTGAAGGAGTAGTGGGAGCACTGAGCATGTGAAGGATGCCTGGGCTGCCCTGGGAGAGGCCCATTCCTAGGGGCCTGTGTGGGCGGTAGGCAGTACCAGGCCTTCTGTCCTGCCTTGCCCAGCGCCCAAAGCAGTGCCCGGTGGGGACCCTGACTGGTTCCATCCCTGTGTGCCCCTGTGCAGGGACACAGGGCCAGAGTGCACTGGCCTTGGTCAGCGGATACAGTGCGCCTTGGAGACTGGGGTGCCGGCCTCTGGGGTGCTGACTCCTCTCTGAGGAGGCTGGAGGGCTCAAGGAGCTCCCCATCTTACTACCTGGCCTGCGGCTGCAGAGGCATAGACGGGGTGGACCGCCGAGCCAGCCACCTGCAGCCCCGTAAAGACTCATCTTGGCCCAGATGCTGCCGGCTCTGGGCGCAACAGGAAACCCCAGGTCCGGGAAGGCCTGCTGCCCACACGCACTCAGTGAGGACCAGGAATCGCCAGTTGGCCAAACTCAATCTTTGTCTTGTTTGAAAAGAGTTTGTTTTTCCAGACTCTGTCCAAGTCTGTTTTAATCCACCAAAAGAGAAGCTAAGTTTGATAAATAAAAGAAGATTAAAAATGGTAGAGAAAAATGTGTTTCCCCCACCCCAGCTCCCGAGAGAGGACTGCCAAAATTGAAGTGTAGACACAGAAATAGAAACGATCAAGATGCCTGATGGTATCTTTATTTCCCCGTGAGAGGCAGAGGCGGCTCACAGAGCCACTTAGGGAAGACCTGGCCATCTTGCTTCCCAGGGTCTTAGAGCCACCGAGGTGAGGTCCAGCATGCAGGACCATGAGGGTGTCAGCCCCTCAACTGGAGCCTCAGGGTCGTTCTTGGGACGCTGGGGCCCCCCACAACCCTGTCCTTCATGTGCCGCCTCTTTCCAGGTGGCACGGTGAGGGTGGCACTGCCCCTTCACCTCACCCTGGATTCAGGGCTTGGGTAGGGGTGCGCCTCAGAGTCAGGTGACGCCAGGACCGCCCTTCCTCCTGTGACACGGGTGCTACTTGGATCGTTCTCCTGTCACCTCTGAGCCGCATTGTGGATACCTCAGCGGAGCTGCTCTCCTGCCCTGGGCCTGCCTAGGGAGAAGTCTGGGGGACCTCAATGAAGCTGTCTGCCTCGGGGCTCTCGTAATGCTCAAGGCTGAGACCAAAACGGAGGCAGGAAGAGCACACAGCTTGCTCCTCCACGCGGAGTGCAGGCAAGGTGGACAAGTGGGAGAAGCCAGAGCCAGTGGAGTTTCCCCTTCAGTGTCCTGGAGCTGGGGGTGGCTCTGGGGCGGGGACTCTGAGAGAGGGCACCACCCCCATGGCAGCTGGCAGCTGCTCCTGGGGACTGGTCCTCAAGGGACACTCCTGCTACAATAGCCCTGCGCTTCCGTGTTCCCAGGTCTCGGATGACCCCTGTCACCTCTCCCTGCTGCCTGAGGCCTGTGGCACAGTGAGTAGGTGCAGCTGGGAAGCAGCCAGCTTGTCCTGGCTTTCAGTCAGGCGGGTCCTGGGCTCTCCATCAGCTGGTTTGGGCTCTCCTAAGAGCCTGCCTAAGTCCGCTGCAGCCACAGACATTCATGACAAGCTGAGGACCCAGTGATTACAGTGTCCCTGGAAGCTGTGTTGGCCAGGGTGGCCTTGGCTGTGTGTTCCTGGTCAGCTGCAACAGGACAGGACATGACAGGCCCACATGCCGGGCACGGGGTGGCTTTGCTGGACCTCCCGGCCTGAGCCTGCTGGGCTTCAGGTTGTGGGCAGCTTGGGGATGCTCCTATGGGACTGTCCTGACCCCAGAAGCACGCCACCTGCTGGCACTGTGCAGGAGTCCTCTAGCTGTGGAGGCCAGGGGCTGGGCTCTGCACACAGGGACAGGTCGAAGGAAGGTCTTCCGCTCAGTCACAGCCCTCCAGCCCTTACCTCTGTGCCCACCAGACCTGGCATGCAATGGGTGCTTCTGGGGGTCTGGCTGCTTCCCTCCCAAGGTGGACGGCTGTCCCTGAACTCTTTGCCTGCATGGGAGTGAGTGTACAAAGCCATCTCGCCCACGCCGCCAGGAGCGTCTGGCCCAAGATGCTCCATAGAAATCAAAACGACCCGAAGAAACATTTCCTGACATAAAACACGAACCTGTTGGCGTGGGATGACACAATCTGCAAGCGCGGTGTCTCCTGCAGGCCAGCAGGAAAGGTCCGCGCACGTCTTGCGCCTCTGCTGAATGCAGACTCACCGGCCCAGCACCGGGCTTTGAGTCTCTGCCACCCATCAACAAGCAGCTTGTCACAAGCCTGCAGCAGTGCCTGCAGGACTTCCAGCCCCGGCCCCATCCAATACCCACTGCCAGTAAGCTCTGAAACTGTACCAGCTGCCACGTTACCATTCCCGCTCCTGGGCAGCTGCGGGTGGAACCTGCAGAGCAGAAGCTGGATTTCTAGCTCCAGATTAGCGCTCATCAGGACTTAGACGCAGCAAGCGAGCCCGTGTGTTTCAGACAGTAGCCCTGACTTGAATTTAAATATTCATCATGTTCATGCCATGGCATTTGGAGAAAGGGACACTGTGACATTACCGAGCTGGCTCAGGAATCCAAGGAGAGTAGGCACAGGTGCCTCCTGGGACCTGCTGGCTCCCATCCTTCCAGGCTGGCTCTGGTCACTCTTCTAGAGACAGCAGCTCCAGAAGGGCCTTCCGAGGGGAGGGCTACAGCAGGGCCAGGCTGCTGCGAGCTTCCGACCTCCTGGGGGAGGGCCACGTGCTCAGCGTGGGCCACATGGATGGAGCTGGCGCATCACCGCGCCAGGGTGGACACTTCTCCACATGGGCGTAGACCTCCCAAGGGTCTAGGAGTGGGGACAAAGCCCTCCCTCACAAGACCCTCAGGAAAAAGCCCTGCAAAGTCCTTAGTGGGAGAACAGTCAGGCCCCGGTGTCTGCTCCCTCTGCTGGACTGACCAGGGAGCTTGGGGTGCACAGGACTAGGGTCAAGACACAGCCTCTCGGACGATTCCAGGTCTCGCTCCTTCCAGGGAAGGTGGCGGCCTCGCCCCTGAGGGACACCTGCCACAATGTCTAGGCCCCGAGTAGTCCCTGGGGACTGGATAGGTGAGCAGAGAGGCACTGGGGAAAGCTGAGGATGCTGGAGCCCTGGTGGCTGGTGTGCGGGTGCCGACGCTTGAGATCATCAGAGCCCAGTGGGGTCACCTGCCCCTTCGCTCAGAGCAGGCTGCGCCTTCCCACCAGGCCGTGCTGGCTCTGATCTAATTGGATCGATCACCCCAAGTCCCTTTCGGGGGCTCTGCATTACAGCCTGTCTGGGACGCCCTTCCGAAGGGTTCCCTGCAGATTAACTCAGCTTTCTTGAGCCATTGATTTTGTCAAGGGCCTGTTTATCACATTGACAGCTGGACAAATCTTAAATAAATATTTATCATCCTCTGAAGGGCCTGGCTGTCTCCGTGGGCCCCTGTGCCCCTAGGAGGGAGTGTCTGGTGACCCTGGAGCCCCTGGCTGTTGGGGCCTTCCCTGTGCACCTGCCCTCCCCCTGCCTTGGCTTGCGTGCATGCTGTAGGTCCTCTGTTCACAGCCCCCCCCCCAGAGGTGGCACCTGTGTGTGTGTGTGGCCCTGGGGAGAGACACTGGCAGGCAGGCTGCAGGTCACCCTCTGCACCTGCTTGTGGCAGGAAGGCCTGTTGCTGCCTCCAGGCTGTCATTGTCCCTGTCTGACAGGCCACACTGCTGACCTGCCACCTGTCTTGCCCAGCTCTCCCCTGTTCAGGCTGGCTCTGGACGCTGCCTCTTTGCCCAGATAGAGCCCCTTCTGCGTTGCTTGCGCTGGTCACCTCCAGGGCTGTGCTGTCCCCAGCCTTTCCTCCGGGACTCCCTGCCTGCCTGGCCAGCGGATGCCTTTGGCGGGGTGTTTGTCCTCAGGTCTTTGTGGCTCCTGGAGCCACCCTACGGTGTGAGTCACCTGCCTCTACCCTTCCTGGCCAGCTCCCCTCCCCCACTAAGGCCGGCCCATGTGAATTCTCTCCTGCTACGGCTGCCCGCCATAGGCTGTCACTGTCCTTGGAAATGGGGTGTGGCTGGGGCAGGTCCCCATGGCACTCAGGGTCTGTGGCCGAGGACAGACACTCCTCAGGTATGGGCTTAGGGAGCAGGAGGCAGCAGGGTGCACAAGACAGCTTCCATCCACCTTGCTGTCAGGGTCCAGGGGCTGCATGTTCAGGGGTGCACTGGGGGGTAGAACAGGGGAATGGCCTGGAGCTGCATCGGGTATCCCATGCTGTGCAGGGGGCCGCAGGGCAGCATGGAGCCAGGGAGGCCAGGGGTCCTTCCAGGGCCCACTGTCTCCACAGAGGAGGTAGCAGGCCGGCGACCATCTATGCTAAGTGACGACAGCCCATGCCCCGTACACGGTGCACCATCCTTCCTGCTGGCTGTCCGCGTCTCCCTCTGGGCAGGTAGGGCCAGCGTGGACAGCTTTCTGGAAGGCTCCTGTGGTCCCTGAGCTCACTGCGCCCACCGCGGCCCAGGCAGGATTCCCTGGGGGCTTGTCCTCTCCCTAGGCACAGTGACAGGGTTCCTGTCTAGCTGAGCAGCTGGCCCTCACCAGATAGCTCTGTGAGTCGGGAACACATCGGGTGCGACGCTCTGGTTTCCGGTGGTGCTTGCCGGCTGCTCTCCTCCAAGGGCGGCTTCCAGGCGGAGGTGCAGATGCCCCAGCGTGCAGAGCCAGGCGCGAGCCCAGCCTCCTCTGGGCTGGCTGTGGCTCCCAGAGCCACTCCTGGGGACTCCAAGCAGGAGGCCACCTCAGAGGTGCACACCTTGGACAGCTACTTTAGCCCATCAGTTCTTCTATTAATAAAAATCAGGGTGGGAATGAAATAACCATTATCCAACCCTGGCAACGAAGCCTTTCCATTTACCTCTCATTCTGAGTTTTTTTTTTTTTAATCAAATCAAAGCAATTTATGATTAATACAGCACATATTAAAACTTTTAACCTGATACCTTGGTAGAGTAAAAAATGTTCCCAACATATTACATTTTTAATCACATGAGTTAATTACTCTTTAGGGAGGCCTGGAAATTCTGGAAAGGAGAGGCTCACAGATTTCAAAGAATGAGCCTGAAACTGTCGTTTTAATGAGAATGCAAATGAGAGTTGTTGAGGTTCAGTGAAGGTCACCCTGGCTTAATCATCAGATTATTACGGCCACTCATTGCCAGTAACAAATGAATATTAAAAGCTATTGTTTTAACAGATTAGGCCCCCAAATTATTATTATTTCAAAATTTCCCAGGTGTCTGGGTCATAACGTAAGAATGAAGGATGGCGAGGTTCACACCGGGCCGTGGCCCTTCCTCAGGGTGGCGGTTCGGGACAGCACTGGCCCCTCTGACACCAGGGTCACCTCACAGGGAGGTAGGGGCACCGGCAGCTGCCCTGTCCTTGGTCTCTGGACAGTGCCCAGAGTTCTGTGTACAAGGTTCCTGAGGAATGCTCCAGAAGGCAGTGGCATGGAGTGACAGACACCCTTCCCAGCTGGCGCTGCGGCTGGCATCCAGGTCCGGGCACCTTGTCACCCCTATCACTGTTTCCAGGGAGCAGCTGGGCCCCTTGTGGGGGCACTGTCCAACCCATGCAGCCTTCTTTCTGTCTCCTATACCTCCACAGGGGCAGGTCCGATGGCCTCTGCATCTTCAGAAATGCAGGCCCCCAGGGGCAGTGGCAGGAGGACTGCCAGTTCAAGCTGTCCAAAATAAAAATGCATAAGGAGGGCTGGTTGCAGCCCAATGGAAGGCCTGGTTCCGTGCCTGCATTATTAACAAAAAACGCATGGGGAGAGTTAGCAGGAGACTCACAGAGGGACAGACAGTGCCAGTGTGCCTGGCAATGGGCAGAAGGTGCACCCTGCCATGGAGCACCCGGAAGTCAGCAGCCCCCAGAGCCCGGCAGGGGCCCTTTGCCAAGTGAGGCGGGGCCCCAGCAAGCTGCTCTGCCCAGATCCTCAGCCTGTGGGTACTCCCGAGGGGTGGACCCTGCCCTGCTTGCCCCTGACCTTGGTCCTGCCTTGTGCCTAGGGTGTTGGCTCTGAGCAGGGTCCACAGTGAGGTTGGATTGGGTCCCCGGCCATGGCCACGAAGTCCTGGTAGAGAAGAAGTCCCAGTAGTTTTACCAAGGCCTAGCCTGTGGCGTACAGGGAGGGGCCACAGGGTGCCCTGCAGTGTGGAGCCTGACTACACAGGGACAGGAGAAGAGGTGGGTCCCCAGGCAACACTGAGGCCCTGCCCGCCCCCTCCAGCCCCTCCTGCAGAGCGGCCCCTTGGGGTTCACCGGCTCCTGGGACAGCACTGTTATCACAGCGTCTTGATCCTGCGCACCACAGGGAGAAGTAATTAAATGTAATAGATGCTGAGGCTTCTGAAATTACATTATTTAGGAGCTGCAGAGCGCATACATACACACACATGCTAAGCTGCAGATAATTAATAGATTTATTCAAATCAGCCTCCGCCATCTGCGTTCAGCCAGGAGAACTGCTTCTCAGCCCAGCCCACATGCATGTGCCTTCACCCTGGGAGGAGAAGGAGGAGGAGGCTGAAGCCCCCAGCTGGCCAGGCACTGGGGACACAGGGCCCGCTGGATGCTGGACCTGGTGGAACAAGGCAGCATGACCACAGACAGTGAGAGGTGCACAGAGTGGGTCTCCTGCAAGGATGCTGGTGCTGGCTGCAGGGGGGAGGGTGGCTCAGCTACCACCTGCAGCTGGGGGGACCCCACTCAGGGTTTCATAGAGACCCCTGCTGATCCCACACTCCGCCCCCGGCCACTCATGCTTGTCTTGTTCGGCATTCCCCAGGCCAGGCGCCGTGAGATTCTGAGCGTCCTTTGCACAGTTCAGCCCTCGGGCAGTCCGTGGCAGAGCTGAGCTGCGTGTGACAGGGCTACCAGGACCCAGCCTGCCTTGTCTTCCCACTGGGAGGACAGGTGCCTGGTGTGATGGACTCCAGTGATTTGAAGAGTCCAGCTGTGAGGTCTGTGGTCATCCGTTCCAGTTACAACTGGGGGTGTGGCCTCAGGAACTTGGCTGGGCATGGGTGAAGTCGCAGGCACTGAGGTGACCAGGGCATCTGTCACATGGACAGAGGCATGTCAGAGTGGACGCAACAGAGTCCCCTCCGCACTGAGCTGCCGGAGTCCTGTTGTGTCTGGCTTTGAGGGCTGTTTTAAAAACCAGTCCCCAGCCAGGGAGCCCCCCTAGGGTGCTGCAGGGACACTAGGGACTGGCCAGTCCCACCATGAGTGTCACTGGCTGTGTTCTTGGGGGCCAAGGTGCAGGTTCTGATGCAGGCAAGAATGACAGCATACCATGCTTCTCTCTGGCAAGGTGGCTCTGGGGGACCAGCCTGGATGTCGGTGGCAGACCCTGGACTCTAGACGCATGGGTGGTGGTGGTCCGCACACTCATTCCTGCACCCCCTGGTGGGTGTCGCATAGCCCAGGGATGCACAGGCTCTGTGCCAGCCCCTGTGGCTCCCCAGGTCAGGCTCAGTCCAGCCCTTCCCACCTGCTCCCGGCATGGCCCAGGGCTCTGCTTGAGCTGGCTACTGGTCCCAGCAGGAGGGCCAGGGTGCTCCCAAATGCCCCTGCTGTCCTCGGCTCATTCCCTGCAGGCCCTGCACCATGCCTCAGGGACTTGGGTTCTCCTGTGTCCCTCCCTGCCTAGTCCCATGAGATCCCACAGGACAGGACACCAGACAGCTTGCTCTTGCATGGAGGAAGACGAGCTCCAGAAGTACCCCGTGAGGCTATGAAGTAGCCTCGAGGGGGTGAGCCCCAGGACACAGGGAGAGAGAGAGCCGGCTGGGGACACAGCCTGAGAGATGGCCAGGATGGTGTCCAAGCTGTGTCCGGGCTGTGCTGTGAGCCCCCAGGCCCACACGCTCAGGTGCTAACCCCAGTGTGTCACTGGCAGCGATGGAGGTCACAGGCTCACGTTCGTGGACCCTGGTCTGGCATGACTGCTGGTGGCCTCAGAAGAGATGAGAGAGGGACACCCTGGTCTCAGGTGACTCCTGGCCTCCAGGCACCTGGGGATGAGTCTCTGTTGCTAAAGTGACCAAGTAGAGTGAGGGCAGCACCTGTGTCCCTGGAGGCTTGGGTCGGCCTGAGCGTCCCTAGAAGCCCCACACACTTCCCCGGCCTGCCAAACACAGGGTGCCCAGGGATGCAGCCCTTCATGGGCACACACAGACACCGGCCACCGTGCCCTGAGCACTGTGGCCGTCCAGTCAGAGGGGTCACCTCCAGCCCAGCCCGGGTCATCATGGGAGCTGCCCCTTCCCTAACTCCCTGAGCCCAGCCCTGCTCCTGTCACCAGGTCGTGCACATCCGGGGAACCAGTGTCCACCCTGGGGGGTGGGGGGGGCACGGACTCCCAGATGGGCCCGGGCCCGCCTATGCCGGTCCCTCCAGCTCCATGCCACAGTCCCCGCATCCCGATGTGGCCATTACCATGTCTGTGATCGCTGCAGCTGCATCCTGATGCGGACTTATGTCCAATTTGCAGGCGCAGGCAAATCGGCCCCGGCCGTTCTGCAGCACACACTCATTTGCCGTCTGGCCTAGGTGTTTCTTAAAGTACGGGCTTTACACCCAGACAAATTAAATCTTGTTTTTGAATAGGCCCCTCTCTGAAGGCAACATAATGTGTTTTAATCGCCAGTGAGCCTCTTGTGTACCTGAGCTCGGGACCATCTGCGTTTGCAAGTGGCAGATTACTTACGGGGACACTGCCTCTATGCCTGTAATGGGGACACAAGTGGTACCTGGTGTGTCGGCCTCACTTCCCTCTTCCATCGTGGGCCTGTGGGTGGCATCAGGCGTGGCAGCCATCGGGTGGGAGAAGTGGCTCTTTGTTCCTGCACCTGTTCTGCAAACCAGGAAACACATCACAGGCCCCCTCAGGGACGAGGGCTGGGGTCCATGTCAGGAGATAGGTCGCCAGCAGTGTCCTACAAGAGAGGGAGGTGTCTGAGCTTGAGCGTATGCTGCAGTGGGCAGAGAGACACTGAGTGCCCACCCATGCCTGGCACGGGGCAGGGGCTGGGTCTAGCCGCAGGCATCCAGTGATCTGCCGGGCTCTTGGGAAATGTGAGGGGCAGGTGCCCGGGTGGAGCCCTGTCTGCACAGAACCCCTGAACCCAGGAAGGCAGGGGCGGAGTTTAGAGGTGGAGCCCTTGGGAAGCAGTGGGGTCTCAGTGTGGAAAGGCCCTGTTGGGGGTGGTGCCCCTGGAGTAGCAATCACAGCGGTGGCAGGTCCTCTGTCTGTTTCTCCTCCTCCCCGTCCCCTTCCCTTCCTCCTCCCCTTCCAGGCCTTAGGACCACAGTGGTGGCCCAGCCTGAGGGGTTCATGAGGTACCGTGCTTCCTGGGTCAGTGGGCCTGCCCAGCATGTCCCCAGGCCTTGGTGACAGTCTTCTCAGAAGCTGTAAGGATAGCTGACAGGTGGCTTGGGCAGTGTGTGTGGCAGGTGGAGGGAGCTGGCAGCAGGTCCCGAGGCCTCTGTGACACCTGCCACCGTGCCATACGATGTAAAGGGGGCCTTTTGGGAGTTCTGCTCTGAGCCTGGGCCTGGGTACTAAGGAAGGTGAAGACATCGTCCACACCCTCAGGGCTGACATGAGAAACGGGGAGTCCAGGAGGGACACGGCCTTGAAGACAAATAGGACTTCAGGGGCACTGGGCTGATAGGGCAGCGTGGGGAGAGCAGGCAGGGGATTGGTGGAGGCCGTGAGGGCCCAGGCATGTGGTTCTCGGTGGGAGGGGGGGTAATGGTTGCAGACAGCAGTGAGCACTGGACCCTCAGAAGGGGCAGCGATAGCAGGCACTGTCACTGTGCCGACCCCCTTGGCGTCTCCTCTGTCTGTGGCTGGTGGAGCCGCACTAGGCCGGCAGCCACCCCAGGCCACAGCCCCTGCTGGGCAGCACCGGGCCTCCCGACTGCTGGGAAGGGCCACCCTTTTGGGGTGGTGGCCTGACGGCTGTCAGCAGAAAGCCCACCCCCGGCCCGGAGGTGGGGAGCTGTCTCTGCTTGTGGCCACCCAGGCTTCCTGGCATCAGTCTGACCCGACAGAGCATCTGGGGTCATTGCTCTGGTCGCTGGTGAGCACTCCTGGCTGCTCGGGAGACCAAGGAAGTGGAGAGCAGCTGGAGAAGAGCAGGGGACGCTTTCGTGTTGTGCTGCGTCTGTCCTGAGACTCCCATCCGGCGGTAAAATCTGTCATTATTTTTAAATGATCCACGTTTCCTTCTGGAGTCAGCAGCTCCCAGGGCCAGTGTCTCCTAGGCTGAAGCCATGCCCTGGAGTCACGGTGACGTGGCAGGGCCTGAGGTGCCATTGTGGACAAGGCTGCCCGGCTGACCGGGAGCCCCCTGTGCTGCACCACAGGCATGCGCGACCCCACCCACGGCGCCCAGAAGACCCCAGGGAGGAGCCGTCCAAAGCACGCGGGAGGCAGGTCACAGTCTCCACGGTCTTCACAGGGATTTCTTCCCCACCGCCTCCAAAGAGTGAAAGCAAGCCCAGCCTTGGGGTCTCAGCCCTGTCCAGTCCTAGATGCCCATGATTTCCAGACCAGAACTTAGACCGTCACACTGCTGCATGCACAGGGCCGAGATGATGGACTTCACTGCAGCCACAGGGGGAGGGCCACACCCAAACCCAGATCCCTGTTAGAAAGTTCCAGACGTTGGCCGGCGGTGATGAACTACTTCCGCAAACAAAGCTCCCCCACGGAGTTGGAAATCAATAAGTCATTTCTGACTCGGTGGACCTGCGGAGTGGACTTGAGCTTTGACCTTCATGAAAGTGGATAGTCTCGCGTCCGCTGGCTTCGCTGAGGCTGCTGGCTGGCCCCGGCCACCCACGCCGGGAAAAGGTCACCCGGGGCCACAGTCATTTCCATCTGCTGTTGCATGGCACAGGCGGGACAGCAGGACTGCAGCCCAACTCACAGCTGTCCTGCTGGGCATGGGTGGCCTAGAACTGCCTGCCTCACCTTCCCTTCATGAGGATTAAGAATGGTGGCTGCGTTTTGGGGCTGCAGTGTGGAGTGTGGTGCAACAAGGCCAGTTCCTGAGGTGTCATGGGCCCTGCGTGAGCATCAGCTATCCTGGGCCCTACAGCCGGAACACCTGGGGATGAGGAGGCTGGGATGGCATTTCCACAGGGACCACCAGTGCCAGTGACTGCACAATACCCTCAGGAGTCTTGAAGACACTGTCAGGAAGTGACCACCTCTGTCACGGCCACTTTTGATGGGCAGGGAAGGGGCTGGGGTCAGCGCCTAGCTCAGCTCCACTTCTAGACAGGCTTGCCAGCTGCAGAGCAGGAGGGTCCTGGCAGAGCTGGAAGAGTGACCTCAAGCCCAGGGCCCTCCACCTGGCCCTGCCACCTTTCCCTGCATCCTGAGTCCAGGGCTGACCTCCTGGGGGCTGATGGCATGGGGACCTAGCACCAGGCAGCATCCGCTACCCTCACTCACTAAGCAGCCAGTCCTGGGCCTCCAGCTACCCCTGCCCTGCCCTCTGCACACTGCGCCAGCTGCCCCTGCTACACCCTAGGCAGTGACCTTCAGCTCCATGCACTCACCAGACACATCTACCTGGGGGGACGGTAGGGCAGTTGCCCTGCAGGGCCGGAAGGCCAGTCTCTGGCTCTGAGTGCCCTGCCCAGTCTCACAGATGGCACCAGTGTCACGCATACAGTGCTGCTCCTGGCCTCCTGGAAAGGGCGTGCTGGCTGCCCAGGCCTTGCAGCGTCTTGCAGGACAGGAGTGTGGGCTGCTGCTGGGCTCTCCTTGCACTCCAGCTACCTGGTGTCCCATGGGCTGCGGGAGGGTCCTCTTCCTCTGGGAACATATTTTGGACCAAGCAGGGTAGCAGGAGGTTTGGAGGCCTGGGAGCACCCCGGCTTCCAAGGTTCATGTCCAGGTGGCTCAGTGACATTGCCAGCGCCAGCTGCCACTCGCAGCTGCGGTCCCAGTGCTTCCGGCTGGCCCTCTGAGCCAGGCAGGCTCCTGGCTGGGCCCTGGCCTCCTGGTGAACTTGAGTGTGTCCTTCCCCAAACCTGGAGCAGTCAGAGCTGGAGATGTCCCCCTCACCAGCGGTCTACGACTGCATGCACCACACAGCAGGGCCACCTCCGAGTGAGTCCCCAAAGCAGGCCCTGCGTGCCAGGAGGATTGGTGTGTTCCACCATCGTATGCTTAGCGGGGCAAGCATGTGAGTCAAGGAGTGCCATGTGGGCACTCATCCACAAGGCTGGACCCTGCCTGGGTGTGTGTGAAAGAGGCAACCGGGCAGAGCAAGCAGAGACCCTCGCTGCCTGGAGTGGGGGAGTGGGGACAGGGAATCTTGGAGTGCTCTCAGGGTCCCCACTTGGAGGTGAGAGCAATGCTGGGAGTGGAGCTTCCTACAGGGGCTCAAGGCCTGTGCAGCTGTCTCTGGTTGGCCCCGGGTCAGCCAGAGGGCCAACGATGGGGCACAGCTGGGCTCTCAAGGCCTGTGCCAAGCACCTCAGCTTGAGAGGGCAGAGCTGCTGTTTTGCATCCCTCTGGAAGGTGGCACACTAGGGAGGCAGGGAAGGTGCAGCCAGGGTATGGGACCTCCCCTCCCAGGCAGGCTGAACTCCTTGGTGAGCACAGGTTCAGGGATTCTCGGGAGGGGGTGTGGCTCTGGACACCAGTGTGGTGCATGAGGCTGAGGGGCAGCAGCGTCTAGGCCCAGCCCTGTAGATTAGGCTCCTGGAGCTGCTGTCCTAGTATCGCAATCACAGTGGGCTGAGCTGGAAGGTCCTGGAGCCCAGGCAGCCCCCTCAGGACATGGGACACCTCCTGTGCTACCCAGGGAACTAAATCCTCTCAAAGGCCCTAGGGAGGAGTTGAACTCAGCAAACTGGGGCTCCAGGGCTCATGAGCTCAGAAAGGGAGAGAAGGAAAATTATATTTCCAGACACCAGTCCTGGCCACGCAGCCTCCTGGTGGCCTAGGTGGGAACAGTGGTGGTACATGGGGAGGAGGGTCCCTGAGAAGTCCTCTGAGGTACAGGGCGAAGAAGCTGGGGCCTGAGATCCAGTAAGAAGGCCACATCACAGCTGAGACCTGCTAGGGCTTGGTCTCAGAACATGGCAGAAGATGTGGCTCTCTTCTCTTGGGTGTAGGCTGCAGGGGACAGGGAGGGTGCTCCCAGATATGGGTATGTGTGCCAGCCCTAGGCACTTGAGTGCCAGAGAATGCCATTCCCTGCTAGGACAGCAGGTTTTAGAAGTTCACCGGGCCCAGCTCCCTATAGCACTCAAGGCATGAAAATCCCCAGGGTTGCTGGAGATGGATGGATGGATGGATGGACTGATGGATGGATAGTGGGGTGGATGGGTGGGTGGGTGGATGGATGGATGGATGGATGGGTAGTAGGGTGGAGAGATAGATGGCTGGCTGGCTGGCTGGGTGGGTGGATATCTGGGTGGATGGATAGATGGATGGATGGATGGATGGATGGATGGATGGATGGAGAGAGAAATAGCTGGGCAGAAGGATGGATGGATTGATAGATTGATGGGAAATGGACAGGTGAATAAATAGCTGGATGGATGGATGGGTGGATGGATAATGGGATGGATGGATGAGTGGGTGGGTGGATGGATGGATGGATGGATAATGGGATGGATGGATGAGTGGGTGGGTGGATGGATGGATGGATGGATAGATGGATGGATGCATAGTGAGGTGGATGAGTGGGTGGATGAATGGATGGATGGATGGATGGATAATGGGATGGATGGATGGATGGATAATGGGATGGATGGATGAGTGGATGGGTGGATGGATGGATAAATGGGCAGTGGCATGGGTAGATGGACAGGTAGTGGGGTGGATGGATGGGCAGTATTTTATTACATGTACTTATGCCACATTTCCTCATTCATTCATTCACTCATTCATTCATTCACAATGGGCACCTGGGCTCACTCCTTATCCCAGCCATCGTGAACTGCGCTGGATTAACACAGGCCTATGGGGAGCTCTTGGGCATGCTGGCCCTCTTCCCTTGTGTGTGAGTGTCCCGGAGCTGGAGAGCTGGATCTTATGTAGATCCAGCGTTATCTTTCAGAGTTTTCATAGTGTTTGTCCGTAATGGCAGCACTAATTTGTGTTCTGCAAGTAAGGTTTCCAAAGTTATCCACAGACTGATGGCTAGGTGGGCGGGTGGGTGAGCAGAACGATGACAGACAGGTGGACAGACAGACAAACAAAATGGCTGGGTGACCCAATGAGGTGCTGATGGATGGACAGGTGAATGCGCAGGGATGACAGGGGCCTAGAAGATATCCTGGCCTCTTGGAGAGGCAACACGGCCTGCCCAGGCGGGGCTGCAGCCACCTGTGCCTGTTCAGTGTGATCCTGGGGCTTGGGTCTGTGCCCTCGGTGGGTCAAGTCATCCTTCCTGTGTGGCACCTGGCCTGCGCCTGGCCTCCCTGTGGCTCCCTCCCCAGTAAGATGCGAGCTGTTTCCCAGGGCCTGCTCTGTGTGAAGATAGAGCTTTTCTCCATATGCACAAGTGCCACCCAGAGAAATTCTCTCCACTTGCTCACGTTTGCACCAGGGCATCTGAATGATAAATGGTGGTCCTTAAGCAGGAAAGGCATGCTTGCGTTTACTTCCCTGAGGGACAGCTGTACCCTGACTTAGGGGTCTCCGAGTCATGCCTGTGCCCTGGGCACTGATGGAGACCTCAGGGCTCACACATTTGCTTCTAAGGACAGTGGTCACTGGAAACGTCCACTGGCCAGCAGTTGCCTCCAAGTTTCATTAGAAAAATGTCTGTGAAGACAGTAGCCCCTTTGCACAACCAGGACCCATTAGGTCAGCTAAGTGTGAGGTAATGTGTGCAAAGTGCCTAACCTTGCTCGTGGTCCTCAGCTGCTGCAGAGGCTGCTAGGATTGTCTGGGAGGGGACAGAGTCGGGTAGGAAGAGCCGGCTCCCTGTGGGGAGGAGGGAGCATGCCTGTCCCGCTCGAGTCCCCGTCAGTCCTCTGGCAGGCAGGCTGTTTCTCCCAGCGAGGTCCCTGGGTGCAGCTGGCACTAAGAGCCGCCATCTTGGGGTGTGGGCTGGGGTGTCGCGTGGGGAGCATCAGCCTGCTGGGGTGATGATGGGCTGGGGAAACAGGTGGAGGCCGACAGTTACACCCAAGAGCACTGTGCTGCCAAGGAGGTGGTAGCTGGGGAGCAGGGAGGGGTAGCATGGCTGAGGCGGTGGCCACAGAAGAGATGAGTGTGGCTCCCCTGCTCTGTGCCAGTCGGAGCCTATTGTGGGGCTTTCTGGCACCCCCTGGCTGCCCTGGGTCTTGCTGTATTGCCAGGTCCGACGCTGGCCTTCCTTATGTGGGGTACAGAAGCCAGAGTGCAGAGTAGGTGTTCCAACTGTTGGCCAACTCCTCGGGGCAAGGCAAATTGCTCTGCCTCTGATAACAAAAACCAAGTGAACACTGATACTGGCTTCTGGGAGTGTGGCCCATCTGGAGATCTTCCTGAGAGTTTTAGAGAGCCTTACTTTGGTTTTGACTGACGTATACTACTGTGCCTAGCTGGGAGGGCCGGGAGTCTGTGAACCGTTTCCAGCTGTGTGTGCACAGTACGGGAGTCAACAAAGGGAGCTGGGGTTGCCGTCACAGGAGCACTTGCACCGTCTCTGTGGTGAGCACAGGCCATAGCCACCTTCCAGCTGTTGTGGAATGCAAATAGGGCAGGGCAACTTCCTTGTCAGTATCCTACTCTAGCACACCTGGTCACTTCCCACACGTCTCCTGCCCAGCCCCTGACCCCTCCACCCCCTCCCTTGACTATCCCCTGGCCCCTCCCCACCCATCCCCTGCCCAGCCCCTGCCCCCCCACCCATCCCCTTCACCCCAGCCCCTGGCCCTCCCCACCCATCCCCTGCCCAGCCTCTGCTGCCCACTATGGCTTCTCATGGTCCTCATATGAGACCATGCGCTGCTGTCCTGTGCACAGCTGTGCACAGCTGACTTCACACAACATAAGGCCCTCTGTGCTCATGTGTCACACGCTGAGTTGCAGCATTTCATCCTTTTTCAGAATGAGCTGGATTCCAGGACACATTTCCATGTCATGCAGCCCAGTGGGCACTTGGTCGGCCCTGTCCCGGCTGTGGTGGACACGGATGCGCAGGTGGTGCTTTGAGGTCTGAGCGCACATCCTCTGGGTGCCTCCCCACAAGCAAAGGAGCTGGGTCGCACCAGCCTTCGTGTGGTAGAGGAGTCTCCATGTCGCTTCCCACCGTGGCTGTTACTAATTGGTATTCTGGAAATAAAATTTAAAACAAGCATTCACAACTCCACCCCTGCCAGCCTCAGAAAGCCAGGTGTGGTTCTGTCCAGCCTGGAGGTGCAGGGGCTTCCTGCAGGGGCAAGTCTTGAGACTGCCGTGCACTCCGTGGCTCAAGTGGGGCCGCAGCCCCTTTTAGTGGTTGGGAAACCAGGCCCTTGAGGGATTGAGTGGCTGATCTTGGCTTGGAGCTGGGGGATGCTGTCTTGGAGTGTGAGCTACCCCAGTGACCCCAGGGTGCCCCGTCCCAGACCCCAAGGGTCTTGCCATGCATGGCACCAGGGGAGGTCCTGGTTGAGGTGGCTGCTAACTTGACCCGGGTTTGCATGCCATGGATCATGGGGGCTGAGTTCGCCATGACCTCTGCATCCTGGGCTCTCTGCAGCTGACCCAGCTCACATGAAAGGGCAGGGCAAGGTAGCAACAGGCGGCCCATGAGCACACACTTGGGTCTTGCAAATGTGTGAATGTATGCATGTGCGTGCAGATGTGCGAATATGTGTGTGCATGTCTGTGGATGTGTATACATGTATGTGACTGTGTGGGTGCATGTGTGTATGTGTGTGAATGTATGGATGTGTGTGCCTGTGTGTGCAAATGTGTGTATGCATGTGTGTATGAATGGGTAGATGCGTTCACGTGTGTGCATGTGTGTGCACGCATATGTGGATGTATGTGTGCCTGTGTGTGCATGGGTGTGGGTGTGTGCACATGTGTGCACATGTTTGTGCAAATGTGTGAATGCATGTGCATGCATGCGTGTGTGAATGTGTGGATGCATGCACATGGGTGCAAATGTGTGAATGTGTGTGTGCAATACCAATCCCGATGAGGATTTTATTTTACTTATATTGACAAACCCGTCTTTGAAACTACGGGCTGCAGAAAAGACCATAGTCCCTTGGGAAACCTATCTGAAAACATCTAGTGGCTTTCTGGAGGAGGTGCACACACACAGACTGAGCAGAGATGTACGACACACAGGCACACCCACACCCATGCACAGATGCCCCCCCACACCACGTGCATGCTTGAGTACGGTACAGCATGCACAGCTATGCCCATAGGCAACTCATAGATACACACACATACACATGCACACTAAGCTCAGTACACCTACATAGCCAGTGTATGCATATGCATATGAGCACATGCGCCAGTGCACACACATACCTCTGTCTCTGTACACACAAATGTGCACACGGCGTACTCTGTAGTTTGTAAAACCTGCACGTGCGTCCTCATGCAGGCCCCACACCTTCAGCTGCTGTTGTGAACCAAGTGACTGCAAGCCTGCCAGTGATAACCTCTGGCCTGGTGCCCTCCTTCGTGGGGCTGGCCATCTGGGAAGAGGTGCCAGGTCCTCAGTAGAGCCTGCCATGGGCAAGCGCCCAGGCCACTGTCCACTGCCACTCAGTCCCATGCCCCAGGCACCCAGAAGAGCTCCCCCAACCCGGCTGACAGCCGCTCCTGCTGTGTTTCTAAGCATCTCGGGAGGCAGGGCTCCCTCCTGCCAGCCAGCTGCCCTGCATCTCCTGCAGAGTGCCCTCCAAGGGCTGTCTCGCCTCCTTGTGATACCAGCAGTCTCCTTCCCTGGCTACCATCCTGAGCGTTAGGGGCGCACTGCCCACTTGTCAGCCTGTAGAGAGCACTTCTGGGGCCTCATGGGGGCAGGGGTCCCCAGGAATTTGTATTTGTAATCCTATGGAAAAGTTATTGGAATCCAGTGAGTTAATTCCAACCTACCACTTCCAGTGCAACCCACAGTGAGAACGAAGGCAGTGTAGCATATTTGCAGTTGTGGGGAGCTGGGGTCCTAAGTCCAGCTAGGACGATCACTAGGAACAAAGGTCTTGGCCCAGGGCTGAACCTGGGTTTTATTAATTTGTGAAGAGGGGCGTGGCTGTAGGCTGAGTAACTGAGAGGCAGGAATTGTGTGAATGCTGGGCTGGGTAGAGGCAGGATGAAGACAGGATATGCACAGAGTGGTCTGTGTGACACGACTGAGGACGTGTCTAACACTTTGGGGTCAGGGCGCGTCAGCTCTGATGTGTGATCTTTACACTTGGGAAGCCTTGACCTCTCTCTTGAGGCTCATCCCAGCCAACAGCATAGAGCATGGCTCTCCACCACGCCCAGCTCACGCCTCTGTTTGGCTATAGGGCGAGGAAACCCTGCCCCGTCACCTTGCTTCAGAGAGTACATATCAGCACCTCGGCTGGGCAGACCGCAGTGCTCAGAGCCAACCGAGGGGTGGGGGCAGCCCTAGCCAGCTCTGCACACGTCAGCACGTGGAAACAGGGCCAGGCTCAGCCACAGTGGAGATGACCGCACCTCCTTCAAGGAGAGTGGCTCAGGTGTCCTCCACGTCAGCCCTCCCTGGGCCAGGGCAGGGGACAAGGCCGTGGGAGAGCATGGCTGTGGTGCTGACTGCCCCACCCACCCAGCCAGCATGTGGCACAGGGAAGCCTGTCCCTGAGCCTCCTCTTGGCCTGGCCCATGCCCGCCTGCTCCCTCCCTGCACCAGGTCAGTCCCTAAGCAGTGACACGGGACAGCTCAGCGAGGCTGGGCTGCCTTTCTGTCCTGTGCCTCAGGAGTAGCCTGTCTGGCACTGGACATGGAAGTCACTAACAGCTCAAGTAGTAGCTGGCAGCCTCCAGGGCCCGCCCCAGTGTCTCTACGAGGGCCCTTCCTCTTCCCCTGACTGCCCAGTGGACGTGGCCAGCCCTGCCTGTGGCCTCTCCTTGTGGGAATCTGCATGCTCATATCCACTCATGCAGATGTGCATTTAACCTTGTTTTTGCCAAAATACAGAGTCTGACCCCCAAAACGCTTATACGCCTCAGCACCTCGCTGTTGTAAGCAGCGTCTGGGTGCTCGTGGTCATCGCGAGCACCTCTTGTCATTGCAGAGGCCCGAGTTGACTTGTGTAAACCTCATGGTGTCTCAATAGATCTAGCCTCAAAATATTTATGTCTCTCTTTCCCCACTTCCTTATTCTCCCCCGTGTGTGCGTGCGTGTGTGTGTGCGTGCGTGTGTGTGTGTGTGTGTGTGTGTGTGTGTGTGTGTCCAGCATGGCAGTGCATGGCCACAACACAGATTACTTACCTTTTGTTCCAATTTGGGATTTTCACAAATTACAGAATAGCCTCTAATGCGCGGTGGAAGCAAATCCAAACAATGACGGTACCTCAAAATGAAAACCAAGGCTGTGCCCCCGCTCCTCCTCAGGCCCAGTCTTTCTCTAAAGGACAAAAATGCTTGAAAGCCAACTTCCCCGCCCTGATTTTCATCACAGCAATTTGGATTTAGCCACTTTCAAAGGACACAGTGATGTTCAGGGCTCAGATAGCTTCTCTCTGTGGTCCAGCAGCTCTGGTCAGCCCCTCCTTGTTTTCCCTCCTGAGCAGGAAAGAAAATGTCCCTTGTTCCCTTCATGTACACTATTTTTAATAATCAAGGCTTAAGAATTTGCGCTTGGCTTCTACGGCTTTGTGAGCACACTGGCTTCAAGATCTCAATGTGAACAAGCATCATTTGTTGTGCTCTTCCATGAGTGCTGTTTACCAAGGGAGGCGGGCTTGAGGCTCGGACTGTAGAGAAAGCAAGGACGGGATTTCATTGCAAATGTGTGCCAGCCGAGGGATCCTCCTCTCCGTCTCTGGGTGCTTGGTGCTTCTCAGAAGGTAGGGAGCTCACTCTTCTCTGAGCGCCGTGTGCCACCCTAGGCTCCCTTCTCTGCCAAACCAGAGCCTTGGGCGTGCATCCCTCGAGTCAGTGACCATCTGCGGAGGGGCAGGCGAATGTCGCATGCCACGTCACCTGACGTTCTTGTCACTGACTTGCTGCTCCCACAAGCCAGTGCTACTAAGGAGGAAGCCCAGGCCCTGCTGATTCCCAGCTTCTTGGGAGGAATGGATTTGTCAGTGTTGGCCTTTGTATCCTGGGGGATTCAAAGTTCCTCGTCCTGGCCAGATCCAGACCCATGACCTGCAGGTCTGTGGCTGTTTATCTGGAGCTGTCCTGGCTGCTTGCCTTTGTTTCCTGGATGATTCCTGACGCAGGTTGCCCGACACCTGTGCAGCTGCAGCCTCCGTATCTGTTTTCCTCCCACCTTGTATCCTGGCAGCTCTCTCCTCTGAGGCTTAAGTTTGCACCTGGCCTCCAGCTGCCCCTCTTTCTGAGTGTCTTCCTGGTCAGCCACATTGATCTCAGGGCTTTATCTTCTCTGCCTTCTCCAGCAGCATCCAGTGATGTTATTTAGAATCCTGATGATGGCCATTCTCCACCCCAAAATCCTTCTGTGCTCTCGGCAGCAGGCACAGGGCACAAGCAGCTCCAGCTCCCACGCTTCTGTGCGCCGGGTGTGCAGATGGCTGATGCCCTTGCATGAAGCCCGCCCCGTCTGACCACAAGCACAGGCATGGATATGAAGGGACAGCTTGGGTGGCTGCCTTCTACTTGTTTTCTCTGGAATTGGGCAGGATGTGTAGATGAGTGCATGCCCCGGAAGCTGGCACAGAGCTCATGGGTGGGGAGCCCTGGTGGGGGTAGACAATGCGGAGCGTGTCAGCCAAGATGTGGGGGACTCATGCCGCCCTTAGACATGTCCATGAAGGGCTGTGGTCTGCAGACCCCTGTGATCTGGTTCAGCTATGGGTGCTTTCCAACTGAGACTGGGGGTCCTTAAAACCTTCCTGCACAGAAGCCCAGACCATCCCAGAATAAGCCAAAACTATACAATATTCCTAAGAAAACCAGTTGTGTTAGAACACAGTTATCCAGCAATCCATCGCTTATCTTTTGTTTTTTTTTTTTTTTTTTTTTGCCGGACCGGGGTTCAAACTCATGACCTTGTACTTGCCAGGCGGGCACTTGTGCCACGGAGCTATCTCCACAGTCCTTTACATCGCTTATCTTAATGTAAAAGCATGTTTGTTTCCTGGTTAAAGCATTTCATAAACACGTCTCTCAGTGGGATGACTGTACCTAGGAGTAACCCAGCGTAAGCAGCACACTGAGCTGGCCATGAAGGGTAGAATAGAATGCGGATAGCAAAGTACTCACAATTCCTTGTGGCAACAGTGGGAGACCACCGGCTAGACCACTGTCCCCCTGCTCACATGTCCCAGCAGCTCTCTTGCTTCTCAGGATCATCACAGTGTTCTTGTCTCTACAGTCTGTCCCTTCCAACCAGGGGCTCTGCTGCCCCCTCACCAGTACCTGTTTCATGTACCTGAGGTCCCATGCTGCCATCTTGAGCAGGGGCTGCCCCACTCTCCTGGGCAGTTCTTTGTGGTGCCTGGCACAGGTTTCTCCTCTTTGCCCTGGGCACCAGCAATGCTGCAGGCTTTTCCTGGGCTTTTCTGTCCCCAAGACATGAGGCCCCATGTCCCACCTGGTGAGATTAGATCAGTAGGCCTGCTTCTCTGTGTGAGCTCCTCTTCGCTTCTTTCTCACCAGTTCCTATAGAAGATGCCTCCAAAAAGTTTTTTTTAGAAGTTCCTCTGGTGTATTTAACACAGTGTTCATTTTCCAGGTTTTAGCTAATACGCACCTGACAGGGGCAGAGGAGCCGTCAGAGGTCAGACCTCTCTTGACTGAGGTTCCTGTGGGCCAGGGTGGCGCCTGTGGGATGAGTTCCCCAGTGGCTCTGAGCCTTCGGGGCAGGCAGAAGGCCAGCGACCTTGGTGGAGGTCAGGCTGTGCAAGCCAAGGAGAGCAGGACTTCAGGGCTGCAGGTGGACCACTCTAGCAGGGCATCTAGGATGAAGAGGTGGGGGGACTGACAGGAAGTGGGGCTGGAGGGGGTCTGTGCAGGGAGGGAGCTGCAGGCCCTCCCAGGGCAGGCCCAGCGTTTCCTAGCTCCTAGGCTAGTGGAAGGTGGGACTCCCCTCCAGGCAGGGTATTCCGCCTGGGCTCTTCTGTCCTAGCTGGCTGGGTGGATCTGAGCCCAGGCACCCAGGGGTGAAAAACTGCTTCTTAGCCCACAGCTGCCTGCTCAGGTGCAGGCACAGCTGAGTCAGGTCAGACAAGCAGCATCGAGCTGGGTGGCAGTCCTGGCTCTGCCCTTGACTTGGTGCCAGATGTCATGCCTCTGCAGGCCTTGGTTGACCCCCACATACTGGGAGAGACTCCATCAGGGCTGGCTTCTTAACCAGCCCGGCCCCTCGCCTTCAGGCTAGGACACAGCTTCTCAGCAAAGCCGCTACCCTGTGAGCCCCTCAGCTGTAAGCAGTCCAACATGGGCCAGGGCACAGGTTCAGGTCAGGGCTGGGCCCTGTTCTCGCCCAGAGCTAATGTTTAAAATTCAGTGCAGGCAATGTTGCCTGCTGAGCTTCTCTGGGAGCCCTGGGTGTTGGGGGGTGGCGTGCAGACAGACACTCCCCAGCCCACTGCTCTGGGGCGTAGTGGTAGGAGGGGAAGGGACTTCCGCCAGAAGCTTGCCCTTCCTGCAGGAGGCACAGGGGCCACAGGGGCGGCATTGAAGGGCTCCCTGCCTGGAGACTTGTCCTCCCAGCAGGCCATGGACATCTACAAACCACTCTCGGGTTTTGAGTGGAGTGCAGCAGGGCCTGGAGTGAGTGCGTGCACGCGCGTGGGCATTTCTAGACAGATGTGCTTTTTCAGACACATGAAGAAGCCTGTCCAGCCGTCAGTCAGCCCCTAGCCATGACGGCTCCAGGACTCTGAGGGTACATACAAAGAGCTTGGACGCGACTCCAGGCCGCGTGTCCCCCACTCCAGGCTCCGGCCGTAGCCGACACTGCAGTGAGGCTCCTGCGCACCTAGGTGGAGCCCGACCCGCAGTTTTCAGCTGGGCCAGCCCCACCTGACTTGCCGGCGCGCCAGGAGGGGGCGCTGCACGGCGGCCAGGGTCCCCGGGGTCCCCCGTGCGGCCCAGTGCGCATCGGCAGCTCCGCGGACCGGGCGGAGCGTAGACGGCGGGGCGCGGGCCAGAGTCCGAGGCGGCGCGACGCTCCTCCCGGGCTGGCGGAGACCCGCGCGGCGCTCCCCTCCCACCGCCCCTCCAGAAGGGGCCGCGCCGAGCGGAGCCGAGCCGAACGGCGGGCGCGCGCACCGGGGCCGGAGCAGCGGCATCCCGCGGGCGACGAGGCGCGCAGCGTCGCCGGCCCCACCTGTCGGCGCGAAGACCCCGGCGCGGGCGGCCCGGGAGCTGAGGCCCGGACCTATCCTGACCGCGGCGGCGGTGGTGCAGGCTCCAGTGCGCGCAGAGGCCCCGTCCCAGAGGCAAGCGGCGCGGAGCTCCGGGCCGCGCAAGTTGGGTCGCTGCGGCCCCGGAGGCGGCGATGGTGCGGCGGCCCCGCGCGCGGCGCGCAGCCCCGGCCCGCAGAGACGGTGAATAAGGCGGCGTGGCGGCCCCCTGAGCCCCGGGCCGGAGCAAGCGCGGGCAGCGGCGGCGGCGGCGGCGGCGGCGGCGGCGGCGGCGCGGAAGGAGGAGGAGGACCCGAACGAGGAGGAGAAAGGCGACGCGGAACGCGCAGGGGGCGACAGGCGGAGCAGGGCCGGGCCGCGCCGGACCCTCAGCCCCCGCGCCGCCGGCCGCTGCGCCATCCGCGGCCCGCGGTCCAGGCCCTGCCGGCCGCGAGGTTCCAGGCGGCGGCGGGGCCGATTCATGGGGCCGCGGCGGCCGCCCCCCTGCGCCCCGGCCCCCGGCGCCCCGCAGCCTGCGATGGTAGCCGAGTGGCCGGAGCGGCGGCCGCCGCGGCCCGAGACTTTCCGCTAACCTCCCCGCCCCCGCGCCCGCGGCCCCCTCCGCGCGCCCTCCCCCGCGCCCTCCCCTCCCCCTGCCCGAAAAGACAGAGATCGCCTCCCGGAGTGGCGCCGCCAGTCGCGGCAGATCGCGGCGCGGCGCGCATGGGGGGCGCGATCAGGCGGCCGGGGAGGCTGCACCCGGCGGGGCGCTGATGCGGCGCCTGGACCTTCGCTGCGCGGCTTCGGAGACGTCGGCCGAGCGGGCACTCCGCGATGCAGCTCCTGAAGGCGCTCTGGGCACTCGCAGGGGCCGCGCTCTGCTGCTTCCTCGTCCTGGTGATCCACGCGCAGTTCCTCAAAGAAGGTAAATGTACCCGCGCTCGCGGTCCCCAGCGCTGTCCCCTCCCGGGGCCCCACCGACCATCGCTCCGGGGCGCTATCCGCCGCTGCGTGGTCCAGGATCCACGGCGTCACTGCGGGGGCTCCGCGGCCAGAGGCGCGAGCCTTTCTATATTCTATATTTGAGTCCGGGACTCAGATTCGGACCTGGACCCCGAACGCGCCGTTCCGCTCCCAGCACGGTTCTGGGAAGCATTCGGAGCGCGGATGTGGCGTGGGGCCCAGGGGCGCTGCGGCCTCGGTTCTTTCCTCCGCTTCCTGGAGCTCGGTCCCTTGACCCGCATGGCTCGGTGGCCGCGGAGCTCGCTGCACGCCGCTGGCTCTCGGTAGATGGCACCAGCGCTCTACGTTGGCGAGCTGGGCCAGGGCCGGCTCTGAGCCAGCGAGGTCGGTGGGCACGCGGCTGGGGACGCGTGGTTGTCAGGGGCTCCAAGCCTGTTTCTGTCTTTAGTCAGGACCCCGGGCTGGGTTTAGGAGCACACAGTGTTTCTAGTCACGGTGTCCAGGTTCTCCACCGAGTTCTGGTCCTGTGCACGCCTCAGGGCTGTCTGGTCCCAGTTTACAGTTGTCCTGGAGGAGTGAATGTTGAAGGTTGGATTCTTGCGGCCAGAGGGACTCTTTGCCAGGGAGTCCAGTACCCAGTGCTTGGTGCGGGGTGTGCTGGCACATACAATTGTGGGCATCCTGGGGGTCCTGCTGGAAACTTGGAAGACTGGGCTGCCCTCCGGCAGGGTCAGGTGCACCTGGGCTGGGCCTGTCCTGTTATCGGAACAGCAGGAACTAAGGCCGTTCCTGTCGTGGCAGCCACTGCCTGTGTAGATGGCACCCTTGCCCACAGCAGGGCCCTCACTGCCTGGTATGGCCTTGGCCTGCTGTGGACTGTGCCTCCTCATTAGCTGTGGGTTCCTACAGAGGAAGGGCTTGCAACATTCAGCTGCTTCTCTGCCTAATTAATGAGCTGCTGGGGCTTCCAGTAGGACGTGCCTGAGCTCCACTGCCGGGCTCTCCGCCCGTGCCGTGTTTCCAGGCCTTGTCTCTGCTCTGTGCTAGCAGAGGAGCCTGCCGAGGTCACCGAGGGCCAGGCCTGCCTCACAGAGGCTGCTGGGCCCTCTGTGTAGTGGACGCCAGGCCTCTGCCCGCTGAGTGACCTACTTCCACAGCTGTTCTGCTGCCCACGGTGGTGGTCCCCCAGCCAGGTGGCTCTTTCCTGCTAAGGACTCGTTTCCTCCAGCTGTCCCCAGAGAGCTGTCCTTCTTAGTCAGGCTCTGCTGAGCCCCGGGCCACAGGCACTGGGCCGCAGGGTCTCTGTTCTTCAGGGGCTGGTGTGGGCCATGAGTCCTGGGTCTGTTGTACTGTCTGCCCTTTCTTGGGGCATTGCTGTTTGCCAAGAGCGAGCTCTTGGTCAGTCTTGGTGCTCCTCTGAGGAGGTCAGGTATGGTGCCTGTGGAAGGGGTTGTGTGAGAAGCCCTGGCTGCTTGAGGGCAAGTAGCCCGGGGGAGACCTCAGTTTAAGGACTTCTGACAGTGTGGCTCGAGGTGCAGAGCCAAGGCCCTGTCTGTGCATACCCGGGTGCGAGGCGTTGTGAACCAGTGTGATTGAGGAGCAGAGCTCTTGAGGGTGGGCTGGAAGCATGCCACACAGGGGCCTAGGCTTGCTGTGCACAGACATGCACATGCCTGGTCCTGCAGAGCCCAGGAGGGCACAGGTCACTCTGGACAGCAGTCCTGGAAAGTCCCAGCTGGTTTGTGCCTCTCCCTTCTAGCCTCTGGTGCCCATGATGTGCCCATCACTCTGCTGTCTGCTTCCAGTCTCCTTGGCAGCCAGCACCAGGCTCAAAGGTCAAGCTGGGGAGGCAGCCCGTGTTTACTGAGTGTCCTCTGGCCCCTTGGGATCAGAAACCCCAGGGTGGGCTTTGGGGTCTGGAGAGAGATACTGGGCGGTGGCTCTTGAGGCTCAGAGGCCAGCAGGAGGGAGAGAGGGCAGCCTGGGCCACTGTGACTTGTTGCCTGGGGGTGGAGCAGTAAAAGCCATCTCGATAGCTAGTTCCATGAGTTTGGTTCTTCAGGGGTCCCAGGGAGCCATTCTGCCCACACTTCCCTCTTGTGTGTAGATGCAGGCCACCCCATGGTGGGTAATCCGTCTCCCCTGGCCGGTCTGTCTCTTGCAGCCTGAAGATGAATAGAGCTGTAAACCCGGAGAGGCCAATTGTGGGCCTAATCGCAGCCATGCCTGATGAAAGCTGCATCCGCACAGGTCCTGCCCCCTGCGTGGCTGGCTCAGGTGGGGAGCCAGCCAGCTAGAACAGTGTGGCCACAGTGTGGGTCCAGGGGCTGGGGGCCTGAGCAAGCAGTGATATCCTTCTGTAAGACTCATGGGACACATGGCTGCTCTCTGCTCCCCACAAAACTGTGTAGATTCTGGGCAATTCTGAGCTTGTGAAGAGGAGGCTGGGTGGGCACCTTGGGGCACCACCCAAGGAGCCATTATTAGGGAGCAGGGGACAAGAGAAATCCAGGGTGGGGGGGCCAAGCTGCCATTTTCCTCAGTTCCATCTCATATCACAGGGTTATGGCAACAGCTGGGACACAGATTTCTACTGCCTCCTTCTGAGGCTTCAGTGGCGACTTCCCAAGCTCTTAGGGTTCTCTGAGCCAGGACCCTGTAGTCAAGCCTGGATGTGACCACTTCGTATGGCAAAAGGATCAGGCCTATACTCAGAGAGCAGGTGACCCAAAGTCAGCCCCCCCCCAAAGGCTGTGGTGTCCCAGGTGGGAGATACCTGGGAGACAGAAAGGGTCAAGGGCTCCATGGCCAGCCCTCTCTGTGTGTGCGGGGCACCTGATTTGAGCTATGGATTTGAGGTGTAATTCTCTCTGCAAATTCTTTGATGGCTGGGAGTGCGTTCCCTGGGCTGAGCGTGTGGTTGGAAAGTGTCCTTAGCCCGTGAACACAAAGAGCTCATGGGGGAGATTAGCACTCCTGTGCCCCATCCCCAGGCATGCCGCTCTTTAGCAGCTGCTCAGAGGGCGGGCTGTTGTTGGAGTCTACAAGATCCCACTTGCATTTGTTTGCTAAGCTCACTGTTTTGGAAGTGAAGCATCCACCTTGAGCCTGTGGGGCTGCGTGAGCAGGGCTGCCTGACCCCGAGCCAGCATCTAGACGGTGCTCATGGAGGCTCTGTGCGGTGACCATTAATTGGTGTCACCTTGTAAGATCAGCAGCCAACACTACATGCAAATACTTGTTATGTGGATCAGTTGATTTTTTAAAATACAGACAAAGGAGCTGTGACACGGTGGAGTTCTTGCCGCTAACTGTCTGTAAACAACGTCCATTGAATGCAACAAGAACCATTCCTGCTCTAAACATGTGTGCATCTTCCAGAGTTGGGCCTGGCAGGGCATCGTGGGGGCCTCTATGGGGCTGGGTGAGGGCTCAGAACAGCCGGGCTATCCTTGGTGGGGGCCTGAGGCTGCGCCAGCTCCCGAGAGCCTGTGATGGCAGGGCACAAGACAGGATGGCTTCAGGCCTGAGCCTTCCAGGAAGAGGAATTCCTGCCTGCTACACAGCACCCAGGTCCAAGTTGGACCCAGTGTCCTGCTCTTGCCTGGGCTGTGGGTTCCAAGCTTGGTGCTGGCAGGCTCTGGGCTGTAGGGGCAGAGGCCTCAGCCTTGCCCGGGGTCTCCCGGCATGTCCCACAGGGTCCTTTTGAGGACAAGGGTGCTTGGGTAGCTCGGGCAGATGGGATGTGGTGCCCCACAGTAGCCTCTTCCTGACTGCAGACCATATGGAGAGGCCAGGGACGAGCGAATGGCCGCCAGGCAGGGGTGACGTCGGAAAGGCGTTCAAAATAACCAGCTCCTTTATCATCATTTACTATCGCTTCTTGTGTGACACAGAATCTAAATAAAAACCCACACTCACCATAATGGGATTCTCATCAGCTAAGTGTGTGACAACGGTAGAAGTTAAGGCATAAAGGGACCAGTAATAGAGGTGATTTCCAGATGCCAGCCCCCACTTGCAGCCTGCTGGAGGCAGGAGGCCGGTGCTGGGGCCCCCCACAGCATGGGTGGGGGAGACCCAGAGGTGCCCGGCCATGTGCTTCGGGCTATCCACCTTCTATGTCACCTGGGCCATTGTCCTGCAGTACTGGGAGAGCCGGCCATCCCTGTCTCGCTTCTGCCGGAACGTGGTGCCTGAACACCTTGCAGAGAAGGAGGTTGGGCCCTCGTTGAAGCCCAAGATGCCTCGGTCTGTACAACCTCTGGGCTCCTGGCACTGTGCAGGGTCATGGGGGGAGGGGACAGCTGAGGAGGCCATGTCCCCAGCTCTGGAGTGGCAGCCACCCGGGTGTCGAGGCAGGTGGTCACAGAATGCTTGCTGACCTTTTCCGAAGTGTGTGTCTGTGTGTGTGCGCACAGTATTGCGTGTAATTAATGCCTGTAGGTGTTTATCCAGCAGCATGCAATCTACCTAAGCATATACAGATTTATGAGCCTCTGTTATGAGTTTGATTTAAAGCATAGCTGCTTGCTAGAGAGAGAAGGTGGGCTGGGAGCATGGGCGTGGGCTGCTCCAGGGTCCCGGGTGTGGCTCTGTGCACCCTGGGCAGATGTGATGTGGACAGGGGCTGCTGAGATGTGAGTTTGTGTGTGGATGCAGAGGAGCCATGAGGTCAGTAGCTTCCCCCAGTGTGTGGCCACTGCTGGCCACGGTTGGCGAGTGGATTCGAGGCCCTGGATCCTGTGTGGGCTTGTGGTGGGCATTGGGCTGACGGTGCTGAGGGGTCCTGCTCCTCAGGCTCTTCCTGCCCTGCAGGCACTGCCTGCTGGTCACCACCCTGCCAGGGATTGGTGCCGGCTGGAGCCCTGAGTGAGGGGAAGCATGCACTTACATGTTGCACATATGTTATGTGCACAGTACACACTCATGTATAGTCACATCCCACATGCATATGTGCACACCAGAGGATCCTCAAGCATGCAGCCACACACCTCTGTGAAAACAGTGCATGTCATGAGTGAGGTGCGATGCTATAAAGGGAGTGTAAGAAGAATTAAGTGGTGCTACTCTGTGGACCAGCTCCCCATGATGTGTGTCTCCTTATGTGCTACGAATACACAGAAGAAACATAAGTAAGAACATCTCCGAGCTTCCCTCACAGTAACAGGTGGTGCCACGAGCCCCTTGGAAGCCACCTCAGGTGGCCACGCAGGCCTGGCTCTTCTCACCCTTGCCAAAGCAGGTCCAGGAGGGCCTTTCTCACACTTCCTCGAAGGCCTCTCTCACAGCCGCCTCAGCATCTCTAATTGATTACAAGTGTTTGAAGCAATTTCTGTCAAGTAAAAGCCCGACACCATCTCCTCTGCCACGGTATTCACTGGATCTGGTCTCGTCAGCTTCGGGCTCGGAATTCCCCAAGGTGAAAAGGACCAGGACAGGTAGGACAGGGCAACTGCTCCAGAGCTGCTGCAGAAAGTGGTGAGGAGGACCGTGGGAAGGGTCCCCGCCGGGGTGCTTCCAGGGGAGTCCCAGCACTGACTGTGTCTTTCACCGTGATGCATTTTTAGAACAGTTCAGCACTCACTGCATGTTGTGATCACGCGTCGTCGGTGTCACACAGGCAGCCACCACACCGGACACACCTCACACAAGCCGCACATACATACCACACTTACAGATGTCACAGTGAGCACCACACACATCGCACACACTGGGTAGACACATGTGCCACACACAATCACTGTGGAGGTGCACGCCTGGCACAGGTTTACACACTGCATCTATGCACCCCACACCCAGATATCACACACATGTGCACAGGACAACAGGTATGTGTACACCACACACATTCTACACACATGGCATGCACACTGCCCATGACATACACCATGCATATGCACTGCATTTATATGTGTGCCACCCCTGAACACACACTGCTTATGCACATCATATGTATCATGCATAAACACAGCACATATATGTGACACCTGCCTGCACATACTGTGTTCCACTCACACATATACCACAACACAGTAGTGCCTAATCACTCAACATGCCACATGTAACATGTACACACACACCACATGCTCACATGTACCACCTGCTGGCCACTCTATACATATCACACGCGTCTACCATACACACGCTATAGGTCACACATGCCACACACCTGTGGCCCAGCCTGTCCTGCAGGAGGGAGTTGCAGGCTGGCCCAGAGCAGTTCCACCCTCTCCTGGGCATGGCCCGTTACTGTAAGCTGAGCTTTCCAGAAGGATCTATAGTCCCATGCAGTTATGACCTGCGCCTCCCTCCTGCGGGACAGGGTAGAGGTGCGGTGGGTGTGTGGTGAGTGTGTGACCTGCAGGGCAGCGTGATCTGTAGTTGTGAGGGAGGTCTGTCGGTGCTGTGTGTGTGACGTGTCCAGAGAAGTGGCCGGCACTGTTCCCATGGACGAGCAGGTGTTGCCTGAGGAGACTGTGGCTGGCTGGTCCTGTGGCCAGGGTGGGCTGACAGAGGGTGAGGTGTGGTGGCCACAGGGACATGGGTGCATGGTCAGTGGGCTCTGAGCCCCTGCAGCTGGCCCTGCTCTGCCCTGCCTCATCGAGGAGTGCTGAGAGCACAACATGGATCACCCAGGGGCAAGCAGGGGGGAGCTGAGCTGCAGTCATAGAGGTTCCCTAGGACCCCTGCCCACAACCACAGCTTCCCTGGCCCCCGATGCCCAGGCGCCTCCAGCTCCTCTCCTGGTGCTGTCAGCAGTAATCCAGCCCTGCTCAGAGCCCTGGGTCCTGGGGCTGGGAGTCCTGCCCACTTTACTTTCTTCTGAGCACCGGTTAGTGGGCTCCTGTCACCAACTGTCCCTAGACTAGGGTCTTTGAGATTGTCTGGCCCCCAGAACCTCCTCTGTGCAGGGGCTTTGCCTGTACCTGGGGTCCACACTGCTCCTGGAGGGGGTGGCCCACAGGGAGCCAAAGGCAGGCGTGGATGTGACAGCTCAGGCACTGCTGTCATAGTCCTGGGGCAGCCAGAATGTGTACACCCAGCTGCCCCCGCCCCCGCTGTCCAGAGAGGCCCTATACATGGGCCAGGGAGCCAGACTTAAGGATCTCAGAGCTCCCTAGGTGGTTGCCTGGTTACTAAGTGCTGAGATGGCAGGAGCCCTGCATTTCACCTCAGTGGCCAGGGAAAGGGAGCGAGGTTGTGCCAGGCAGCAGCAGGGAGGGCCAGACTCCCCGCCCTTGTGACGGACTTGGGTGCCCGCCTCCTCAGGGGCTGGCATGTCCGTGTGCCACTGTGGGGCCAGGGCCAGGGCCGGGGCCGGGGCCAGGACCCTTCTGTGGGAGGCAGAGGCAGATGTGATGTGGGAAGGACCTCAGTCCTAGCGGAGCCCAGCTGCAGGTCCTTCCCGCTTGCCACTGAAGTCCTGGACGCCGGCGTGGGATCCTGCGGGTGACACTCAAGGGTCTTCGCAGAGTGACCTTACACCTCTGAGGGGACCATTACCCTCCTCTCCAGCACACAGCCCCATCCATGTGCAGTGTGGTGGGAAGCAGAGGAACCCCCTGTGGGTTCCAGGGCTCCCCCACCTCTGGCAGTCTAGGGACCCTGCAGGGTCCTTTCCTTGCTCAGAGGAATTGTAGTCTTTGTAGAGAGCAGGCAAGTGACCCCCACCTGCTGTCCCATCCCGTGTGGCTCCCAGGTGCCCTGGGGACCCCATAGCTAGGCCGACCACTCCCAGCCAAGCAACTGCAGATCCTGGGAAGGCAGGGCAGTGTCGGGGACACGCTCCCCAGACTGTCCGGGCCCCATGCTGGCTGCCAGCAGCCCTGGTGCTATTAGCAACATCTTCTTGCGGCGTGGGGTGTGCCATGGCTTGGGTCCTTCTACATGACTGCTCCAAGAGCAGAAGCCAAGATGGGCAGTGGGCGTGTACTCCAGACAGCAACCGTGCTCACTCCTGGGTTATCTGCAGGTCCTCACAGGCCCCTTGATGTGAGGACCCATGCACTGTTCCGGGAGAGCCATCGCCTGTCCCACCTGCAGATTCTGGTCCACGCACAGGCCCTGTAGGGGAGGTGTGGGGAGAGCATCCTGTCCTCACCCACAAGGCTGCACTGTGGAGTGGCTCAGAGTGGTGCCAGAGCACCAGCTGCCCACCCCAGGAAGGGAGCATCGTGGCCTTGGCTGACTGAATTCCTGGCCGTGGTAGGGCTTCACAACGTCCACAGGGGCCTGGCTTCCCCAGGGGTGGGATCCCATGGGGAGTGGGGTGACACCTTTTCCCTGACTCTGGCTGGGGTGCTCAGAGTCCTCACCCACTCCCGGACCCTTCAGCCTGCCGTGGTGTTTGTTCCACAATCCTCTGCCTGACCTCTCGTTAGCCTTTGGAACTTCCACAAGCACATCCCAGCCTTGGGTGGTCTCAGGGGCTTCCAGCATGCGCAGGAGGCCATGGTCCTCTCCTCTCAGGGCTGCGGCTCCTCTTAGCGCTGGCTTCCTTTCCCTGGAAAGACTCGGTATGGCCAGGGTCCCAGCACCTGGGGCTGTCCCCGGCTGTGCAGAGAAGAGCCCAAGGAAGGTGGTCCCCTTCTGTCCCCCTCCTTGCAGGACCTAGCTCTACAAGTGCTGTCTGGCTCCGAATAGGGCCAGGTCCCTTGGAACAGGGTCTCCAGGGCTTCAGGGAGGCCAGTATTATTCTTGAGAGCCTGCGAGGCCCAGAGTCCCTGCCTGAGCGCACGGTCACCATGAGGTGCCTGTGGTGAGAGCTCTCGACTGTCACCCTCTTGTCCTCTGTCCACCCCTGAGGAGGGCTTCTGGCTCACAGCTTTGTCCTGGAGGAGTCTCAAGGCCAAAGAGGCAGAGTGTTGGCTCTGGGAAACAGGGACCTGAAGTTCTTGGGGGCTGCAGTCTGGACCTTCTCCTGACCTTGCTGCACACCTGGGGACCCACACAGAGTATCAGGACATCTTCAGGAAGGGGGGCCCATAGAGGCCTCAGAGGCACAGGGATGCCATCTGAGCTAGGTCCCTGTCCTGGTCCCCTGGGAGCTGCCTCCTGGGTACCCTGAGGGTGCCAGCCTGGTCCCTGGGCTCGGTCCCCTTTGTCACAGAACCCATGTTGAAGATGGGGACATGTACCCCTTGCACTCATGGCCTGGGGGTTCCTTTCTGTGCCCACCTGGATGGGTTGGGCAGACAGGGTGTCCTCTGTGAGGACGCAGGCGGGAGCCCAGGAGTCGGAGGGAGACCTGTCCCCAAGACTGTCCCGCTGGGCTGCGTGGAGCCAGCCCAGGACCATGTGATCATCCCAGGTATATTTAGAAGAGGTCACACAGCCTTTAGAACACTCCTTTCAAAGCCAGCATCTGCCTCGGAGAAGGCGGATTTTATTAGCCAATTACCTCCTTCCCCACGATTAGAGGCAGTCGAGCGGACCCTGTGATTCGCTCTGCTGATAGGAGAGTCCGAGACGTCGCTTATAAATAACTCCGTGCTTTGCAGAGCCAGAGAATGTCTTCAGACCTCCTGTCCCCAGGGAACGCCTTCGCCTTCACAGTGACAGCTCCCTGTTCCTGCTGCCCGTTGCCGTGGGGACAACCTTGATAGACATTCCAGCCTGCATGCATTGAGCACCTGCTGTATCCGACCACAGGCTGTGGGCCAGGAAAGGCTGTGAGGCACCTGGAGAGGGGTGCTGGGGTCTCCCCAGGATAACTACATATGAAAAGGCAGCAGGTATCGGGGTCCCTGCCCTGGTAAGACATATGTACCCCTAGGAGTCCCTGACGGTCCCCAGGGACTGGTGCCCTCAGAACCTCAGTGTGTCCGCATTTGGAGACAGCAGGCCTTGTGACACAGCAGTGGGTCCCAGGTGAGGGACCCTACAGAATCCAGGGACAGGGGTTGGACAAGAGCCACAGACACGGACACACAGGCTGGAAGAGGGGTGAGAAGAGAGGGGGACAAGACAGGGTGACACTCTGGTTGCCGGGGCCACCAGGTGCTGGAAGAGGTAGGAGAGCATGGGGATACTGCTGTTCCAGGCCCCTGATGTTAATACGATGGTACGTGGGGCTTTATTAGGGTGCTTGGAGGCTGCGGGCACAGGGACAGCAAGGTGGCAGCCCCCAGGCTGGCTCTGCAGGCTGAGCATGTGAGTACGTGGCTCTCGGTGGGGGCTGCCCTGGCTGCCCCCCGCCTGTCTCAGAGGCTCCGCTGGTGCCTAGGTGCTTCCAAGATGAGGCAGGAGTCCCCCCTGGGGAGCCCATGGCCCATCCATGTGGCCACCTGAGGGGGAGGCTTAAGGCAAAAGTCATTTTCCCCAGAGGTCAAGGATCGAGGTGGACAGGCGAAATTCGTGGTGTCCCCGCACACATAAATTCAGCATTTCCCAAGTCGGGGCCACTATGCACCACTGTTGCAAGCTGGTTTTATGCGGGACGCAGAGGGGCATTTTTCATTTTAATAGCTGTGTATTTACTTTTATGGTTACCTTCTATTTATGGCAATGGTACAGCTTTCTATTATGGGGTGATGGAAAGTGTCTTTTTCATAGCCAAGTGACGCATAGGTATGGTAAATTCCAGGAGGCCTAGCGTGCCCGAGGGGCCTCAGACACTGTGTTGGCACAGTGCATTTACTGAGCACCTACTAAGTGCCCAGTGCCCAGGGCGGGCTGAGCTGAACCGAGGCAGAGTCGGCGCACTGAGGTGGCGGGGGGAAGGGGGTAGTGGGTGTTCTGCAGAGCTGTGGACAGGAGCACACAGTCATTAGGCCACAGCCTTGGACGGCCGGTCAGGTCCTCTCAGGTGCTGGGAAGCACTGAGGGTGCCGAGGAGGAGGTGAGGGGCGTGGGGTCACCCTGGGACAGAAGAGCTCCCGGGTGGCAGGTGCCGCCAGCTGGGCCTTCCGCACTGGAGGCAGGGCGAGAGGACGGTGTCCGCAGTGCAGGCCATCTGTCCCAGCCTCCCTTCTGGCTTCCAGGGCTGTGGCCGTGTCACTGCATGTCCGCCCGTCACTCACAGCGGTCCTCACGGTCTCCGTGTGTTTCTTGATGGACTCTCACAAGGACGTCAGCCACAGCCACGGACCAGGTCAGCCACCAGGAGACCCAGCACTCGGCATGTGGGGACACGGCCTCCTAAAGGGTGCTGCTCAGGGCTGTGGCGGACCACGTGGAGGCTGGAGCAGATGCACCCAGCTGGGGCCTCAGGCCTGTGTGCTCTGGGGCCAAGGGAACTCATTTGTTCACATGGTGGCTGGGTCTGTGAAGGCTGCCCGTGGAGGAACTTGGGACATGCAAGGCTGCCCGGAGTGGGGTTTGGGCTGCGCCCGCACACCCTGCTCCCGGCTGTGCCGCCTCCTCCACCCTGCCCGGGGCCTCCTACACACGCAGGTCTAGGGGCTACCGAGGGCCACTCTGTCTTGGCCTGGTCACTCTGGCCCGGGCTGGTGACCCAGGACTGCCCTGTCGGAGCCTGCTGCCCTGGGTTCCTAAGGAAGCTAATTGTCCATTATTTTCCTTTCTGTTTTGGGAAAGAAAATGACATTTGCGCCCGGCCTCCCGGAAGGCATCCTCTATTCCAGTTGGAGTAGGCTGTGGCCAATTTAGCAGTTACCTGGTGTGTTATTAACAGCGGCTCCTAAAGTTTACTCATTCTGATTGTGATTTATTCCTAACGCATTCGCTCACATTAATCGGAACTGAGATGTTTCTCTTTTCCATTAAGTTGGTGAGTTGGCAGCGGGAGCAGAGCACCGGTTCTGTGCATTACTTCCCGGCACTCAGAGGACAGGAAGGTGCAGAGCAGGGCCTTGCTTTGTGGGGGGTACACCTCCGGGCAGAGGGAGGGAGGGGGCACTGGACACTGGAGGTGGTATTGGGAGGGGGGAGGGGAGGGGGGAGGATGCTGAGGCCTGCACAGGCTTAGGTGTGGACGCCCCGGGGACAGAGCCCCAGCCTGACCTTCACCCCTTGACCTTGACTCAGGACATAAGTGCTCCCCGGCCAGCAAGAGGTGGCAGGAGGTGGGGACACCCATCAGGGTCCACGAGCCTCCGCCCTAGCTCCTGTACAAGTCCCGAGATGTGGACTCTGCTCTCTAGGGGCAGGGGTCCAGCGGGTCCAGCATGGTGGTCCCTGTCCTGGATGCCTGGCTTGAGCTGGAGACTGCTGTGTGCTCCATGCTCGCAGCCTCCCGTGGACCAGCTGATTCCAGCAGCGCCAGGGTCCACGCCCCGCTGTCCTCCCAGTGGTGTGTGTCAAGGGCTTGTGTCCTTCCTGCCTCAGTCTCCCCCATTGCTGTGGGGGTGAATAGCCCCTGCAGGTCCTCTATGCAGAGCCAGAGCCGTGGGTAGGATGAGGGGTCAGCGTAGCTCCCTGACTGACCCACGGCCAATGCCGGCCCATTGCACCTGGAGCTCCTGTGGCTGCTGCTGCCGCTGCTACCTGTGCTCTTAGAGGGACTCTATGAGGCTGGTGTGATCACGGACTTAGGGACAGGAGCCTGCTCAGGAGGCATGACAGCAGACCCAGAACACAGGCACTCAGAGTCCTGCCCTGAGCCCTCGCCTGGGAGCGGCTGGCCTGCAACCTTCCCTGCATTTCCTCCCTGTGTGTCCCAGCCTGTCGCTCCCCAAACCAGGGCGGCTTCTGCGTTATTGAAGGATCCTCACAGCAGGCTCCTCCCCAGGACACCGCAGGCAGAGGAGGGGCCATAGAGGTACAAGAGCACCATGTGTGGCCCACCAGGAAACTGAGGCATGGGGCAGGGAATGACTTGCCCTGGTCCCCCAGGCTCTATGAGTTCATGCCATTGGACATGAAGGAGGGAGCAGCTCTTCAGGTGGCGTGGCGTAGGGCCCTGCGGCAGGCAGGGCTCTGGCCAGGCTGTGGGGCCGGCACCTCGAGGCTCTGGCAGGGATGGCAGGGCGGCTGAGGAGTACTGAGCTGCAGACAGCTGTCCCATTGGCCCATGCGGGGTCCACACTGCCGGTGACACTGTGGAGTCGATGCCTCCAAATCGTGCCTTCTAGCCCAGCCCAGGTGCCTGCCCGGACCACAGCCACTGTCTGTCTTGATGTCCGAAGCTAGCCCGGGAAGTCGGACCACCCTTGCTGGTCAGCTGTTCGATTCTTCAGTTATCTACGATTTCATTTCACCATCCACTTAGTTCTTGGAAAAGGACTTAGTTTTGCTAAGCATCCAGGCATGAAACTGCCAAGAAGTGGACTCTGCTGGCTGTGACCCTGGGCCAGCAGACCCCTGGGCTCATTCTTGCCCATGGGGAGCTGCCTTGGCTGCACCCCAGGGTCTGGAAGTAGCCCCGATTCAAGATTGTCACCCAGGGAACCTGGATGGCCAGGGAGACTCACGTGTCTGTTCCTAGCGCCAAGCCTACTGGGATTGCGCACACGGGTGCTCACACGCGTGCGCCACGCCTCCCACGAGCCGCTGCCTGCCATGGCCAGGAGCATAGCAGTGGCAGTGGAGGCTGGGGCTCTCCCTTGTGTCTGTGTGGGACCACCACGTGGCTGTGCCCGGCTCACCCTGAGCTGCGCACATGTGTGCCTGTGGCGCTTTCCAGTCTTTCCAGGGCAGCTCCTTGGCTCCTCCATCTCATGCCCTGCAGAGCCCCTGTGGCACCCCTGTGGATTCACCATTCCCCTCTGCACTGGCACATATAGGGTCCCACTGGGACTGAGGGAGGAAGTCTCTGGGAGCCTGGAGTCAGGGGTGGGACAGCTGGGACTGTGCTCCGCCTTTCTGTATCTGCTGCCCTGGCACCCCAGGGAGAGCTTGCTGTGGTCAGAAAGTTGCCCTGTGCTGGGCCGTGACCTCAGGGGCCTCCTCCAGGTGTGCGTGATTGCAGCTGGGCTCCCACCAGGCTTTTAGGAGGTGGCGCAGCTGGCAGCGGAGGGCTGTCCTAATGGACAAAGTCAGGAAGGAGGTGCGTGTGTCAGGCAGCTGCAAGCCCCAGGTGGAGAGGATGGCCAGGTGGGCTTGCGGGGTGCCGTGCAGGTGCGTCTGGGGCAGCCATGGCCAGAGAGAAGTCCCCTGCGTCATGGAGCACAGCCAGAAGCCTGCCCAGCACCAGCATGCCAAGCTGGCAGGACACACGGTCTGTCCCTGTCCCCCGAGCCTGAGGCCCCCAGGTACTGTTTAATTAGGGCCTACAAAGGGCCACGCCGACGTTATTCTGTGCTAATCCTTTAAGGAATGAGATTGTCTCAACTACGGCTGAGTTACAAGATGAATAAATTAAAACTTCCCGTACACGATACCTTGTAGCCTTATTAAGTGGCTAGATTATGCAAAAAAAAATTGTTAAGTATGATAATGCGGGCTTCGCTGTGATTTGTAACAGGACATTCATTATCTCTCATTCTGCTCTACTTAAGCTCCATTCCAGGGGAATTAGCAGCATTACGGTTTAAATCCTAACTTTTGTGCTGCAAAGGCATGTTCCGGAGCTTTGCGATGCATCTGAATGTAGCACGGGATGGCATGGGTTTCACAAGCCTGGAGCGTGCAGGCTTCAGAGCTTGGCTAATCTGGAGATCGTGGCTGCCTGTCTGTCCTTCGTGGCTGGGCCCTTCATACTGCTGCCCATTGAGATGCGGTTCTTATAACATCGGATCAGGTGCGGCTGAGAGTCCAGGATGGCGTTCTATGGCATGTGTTCTTTCTTTTTACATTAACACAGGAATGTGGTCTTCCACTGGTGGTCCTCATAAGCCAGCGATGGTCTCATGTTGCTTGAGGACGTGGCCAGCGCCAGCCCTGTGGCTCCCCACCAGGTTCCTCTCGGCCCTGCTCGGTGGCTCCCAGCCTGTCACCTCATCTGGCCATCCTGTCCCTGCTGCACATAGGCTGTCTCAGCCTCTGTGTTAGCTCCAAGTCCCGCCCCTGCGCTCCAGAGTCACTACTGTCCTTGTTCTCCTCCGCTGGAAGCCTGGAGCACGCTGCCCAGCTGGCTCACTGTGAACTCCAGGAAGGCAGAAGTGGTGCGGGTGGCCCAGAAGCCGCTCATGCTGGGACCTGAGGGGAGCAAGCACTGGATCCCCAACCAGGACAGCCACTGAGGCACGCAGGCGTCCTTGGCCCTCCACAGGGCTCTGCAGAGGATGGAGCCAGCAGGCTGTGGGAGGGAGACTGATGCACTTCTAGGCCTCCCTCCCCGATTGGTGGCTGTGAGCCCCGACCTGAAGGCCACGGCCCACGAGCATGGCCTTGTGCTTGTGGGGACCCCGGCTGCTTGCACTGGGCCTGCTGTCTTGTTGGCCCTGCGAGTGTGCAGATCTGCATGGTGGCTCCCTTCAGAGGCACCCTAGAGAGACTCAGACACAGCGCCACGGCTCGTGGCCCAGCTGAGGGTTCCACACCCACCACCATGAGGAGGAGGCTTCAGGGTGGCAACGGTGAAGGGCTGCTGGATGAGAGTGCCCAGTGTTGGCAGCACGGGGCCAGAGAGAGCCATCCAGAGAGGTGTCCCTGCCTGGCACCCCTGCATACTCACCTGTAGACAGCTGTGTGGGGTCTCCGGCACCCCAACTCCACCTGGGGCCCACTCTGGCTGGTTCTCCTGCTGTTCAGAGGCCAGGGCCTGCCAGTGGTCAGTGCAGCTGAGACACCATAGCGGAGGGCTCTGCACAGACACCAGGTGCTGCGCCTGCACCTTGCTGGCCCCGGGGGGACCCCGCCTCTCTTCCCCTCCGCCATTGGCATGTGTGGAACCCAGGAAATGCTTTGCTTCCTCTTGGATGTTCGTTATAAAGGAAACCTCAGGAGCTGTCAAATGGGCAAAGTGCAGAGAACCGAGCCCGGGCACCTGGTTCCCTCTGCACCAACCAGCGCAACACCTACTCTCAGTGTGTTCACTGACCCGAAGCTCCTCGGGTCCCAGCTGCGGGGCTTCACTGTGGGCTGTGATGGGGTACGGCTGATGCAGTCACAGGCACTGGTGGCCACGCCCTCTCTGGCCCACCCCTGCCCTACCTGGAGTTGGAGTCAGGGGTCTGGATGCCCCTGCACACAGTGCCTTGCTCTCCAGTGACCCCCACCTTCCCAGAAGACTCTCATTGCCCTGGAAATGACGAGCCAGAAAGGCATCTTGGAGCCAGGGAGAGATGGAGTCTGTGTCCTGCACTGTCCTGGGGCTAGAGGCCTTCTGGACGGCCAGTCTGGGCATCCTTGCAGACACTGGACAGACCCGACGCGGTGCTCTCTGAGCTGCCTCCCAAGTGCTTGGGTGGGGCTGGCTCTGCCCAGATGTGGCAGATTGGTGTATGTAGGAGCGGACCAGGCTGCACTTGGCAGCCCAGGTCCAGGTGCTGGCGGGGCAGGGCCTGGGGTCAGCAGCTACAGCAAGCTGTGCTCAACATGGCTGTGCCGTGGGGTGAGGCTGGGCGGTCCTCCGCTGGGCATGGCAGCTCTGCTCCAGCCCTTCCCGGCGCCAGTGGCAGCTGGGAGCACTGGATGTTCTGGGCCCCTTTCCAGGACTGGAGTTGCCTTCGACATGTGCACACACATACCTGCACACGGCGGCTGCAGCGCTGCCCGAGTCCAGCCTTCTGGGTCTGGTCCCGACCAGTTCCCCGCAGAGCACGTGGGATGTTCCTTTGTCCCTTCCTATGGCTGCACAATGGTGTTGTGTGCAGTGCACTGAGACTTCTGGAGTCTCCTGGTGTGGTGAGCTGTGTCCAGGGAGCAGCCTGTGTGTTTCTGGTTACAGCCGTGTCCCGGGGATCACATGGGCCCTCCTTTGGCTGTGGCATCAGGTATCTGCACGGCCCTGGCACAGGCAGGTACCTGAGGGCCTGGGGGAGAAGGGAGAGCCAGGTCCACGCCAGCTCAGCCCAGATCCTTCCAGCCAGGGGGGGTTCTCACAGAAAGGCCCCGGAGTCCAGGCTGCAACTCCTCAGTGTCACGTGAAGACATCCCGAGGCTGTCCACCACGTGGAGTGGTCCGATGCGCCTCCTTGGGTATAGGATGATGCCACTGAGGCCCAGGAGGAGTGGCCTCCCGCCTCCCAGCAGCCTTGTGCGTGAGTTAAGGCAGTGGGTCGGCAGGGCCAGCCCGCTTGTGTCCAGGCCCAGGGACGTGGTGCCCAGGCCAGGGCCTGCACAGCCTCCTGACAGCCCAGTGGCTTTTCATGGACAGTGTCTGTCATGCTCTCTCCGTGTCCTTGCCTTCGCCCCTATTGCTGTGCCCTGTTCTCAGTCCCAAGGGTTGGGACCTGGGTACCCAAAGCCACTGCTTCTCTATATCCATGCTAGGTTAGCACACATACTGCCTGACACTTTCTGCATGTCTGAGGACCTCAGGTGGTAGGAGACAGGGGCACTCATGTTGGCATTCCTGCAGGGCTTGTGCGGTATTGCAGCCCTGAGGTGTTGCAGGTGCTGGGACTTATAGCCCTGCAGTTGCAGTGCTGGGGTACAGGGTGAGGGTCCTGTCCCAGGAGGACCTAGGCTGAGCCCTGTCCGATCTTCCCGCATGGTGCAACACCACGTGCTCCAGCTGGGCGCTTACTGCCCTGGGTCCTGCCTCTGGATTCTGGTTCCCTCCACTTCCCCACTGGTTGGCCTTGGGCTCAGTCTCCTTCCTCATTGTCTCTGATTCCCCGAGAGAGAGAGTGAATCTGTGGGTGGCCAGACCCCTGGAGCTTGGGCACTCCCACTCTTAAGATGCTTCCAGGAGGGTTTAGGGGAGGGTTGAGGGGCTCGAGCAGGCTGAGGGCCCCTTGAGGCCTGGGTAGAAAGCAGCCGTGTGTGGAAGGGAAGGCTTTGCTTGGCTGAAAGAGCATCTTTGTGCTGGGCTGTGGAGATGAAGAGGTGGGAGCTTCCATGGTAACAGTGGTGAGGAAAGCGTCAGAACCTTGGCCGTCATGTTGTGAGGGGGACAGCGATGACGGCCGGGGTAGTGGGGAAGATGCCGGTGGGGGGCAAGACAGTGGTGATGGTGGGGAGATGGTGGTGGAGGTGGAGACCATGATAGTAGGGATAAGGTGATGGTGGTGGGGCTGGGGATGGTGATGGTGGTGGTGGTTGTGGTTATGGTGATGGTGGCAGTGGTAGTGGTAGTGGTGGTAGTTATGGTGATGGTGGTGGTGGTAGTGGTAGTCATGGTGATGGTGGTGGTGGTGGCCATGGTGATGGTGATAGCTATAGTGATGGTGGTGGCGGTGGTAGTGGTGGTGGTAGTCATGGCGATGGTGGTGGGGATAGTGATGGTAGTAGTGGTAGTGGTGATATTGCTGATGGTGGTGATGGTGATGGTGGCAGTGGTTGTGGTGGTGGTGGTCATGGTGGTGATGGACGTGGTGGTCACGATGCTGACAGTGGTGATGAGGACCCTCTGTGTCCTAGTGCATTACACCCTGCATGCCATTTTATCTTTATAACCCTACAGGGCCACAGCAGGCAGTTTATGTGTAGAATATTCGAGGTTTTGAGTTAACTCCTTAGCCAAGGTCTCCAGGGACGCCTAGCAGATGCCTAGATTTGAACTTGCTTCTCCTTGGGCCCTGCCTTTCTGACCCAGAAGCACATTTGGCAGGGATTGAAATGTGTGAGCTAAAATGTCAATGCCTGGCCCCCACCGTGCCAGGCTCCATGCACAGGGAGGCAGGTGGCACTAATTCCTGGCTATACCCTGCCAGGGGCTCGCACTGAGGATGCCTGGCTCCTCGCAGGGTTCTGGGCTCATATCAGGTGCTCCCAGGTATGCAGGGGACCAGCCACATTGCAGCCCAGGACAGGAGAGGCAACTGGGAGATGACACAGGCCCAGCAGCTGAGGAGCCTACTCAGGGAGGACCCCAAGGACTCTTTTGCACACGAGGAGGTGTGTACAGTGCCCTGAGAGCTGTTCCCCTCAGCTGCTCTCTGTCATATGTCCCAGTCAGCACCAGGGCTGTGCCCCACTGCACCTCCTGGAGGTCACCCAAGGCCCACATCCCCAGGGCCATAGAGACACACATGAACACACTCCATGACTGTCCTGGACACAGGTGTACCCAGAAAGCTAAAAGACAGAGGCTCCCACAGGAGATAGAAGGGGGCTGTCATGCGTGGACAGCCCACATGTGGACAGCGGCCTGAGTCCAACTCGTTGACAAGCCAGAGCCTGGGAGAGTCCATGACGTGTGGGCCCTGAGGAGGCAGGGCCAGTCTGGAGTACATGTGTGCACAGGGGCATGCGCATGCTTGCGCTACGGCTACGCAGCGTAGCGTGGCCTGGGGTCACAGGCCTGCCGGGTGATGGTGCCGTGCTGTGACTTATCTGCACCCTTCTGTGGTTTGTCCTTTTGATACAGAAGTTGTGTCTGCTACCACGTGAATAAACACACATAAAAGCTCTCACACAGTCATCCCCGCTGCGGTGGAGCCAACTCCCAAGATTCCAAGAAAGTCGTTTCGGGTCTAAGCTGCACGGTCCTGTGTGCTCTGGTGAGCAGGAGGTGCATCCTGTGCTGTGGTCTCTGCCGTGCAGAGGCCCTGCCCTGTTGGGCCCAAGGGCAGCTGGGGGGTATCTGGAGACACCGCTCAGACTCCCCAACTGTCCTCCGCCATTCCAGGCCAAGGCGTAGAATGTCTCCACCTTTTCACTAAGCAACATGAAAGAACAACACCTGCTCACGTGGCTGGGTGGGGCTTCTGCTGTCTGCTGGCCACCTCAGTGTCTTGGCCTGATCCGAGGGTGCTGGCTGGGTCATCCTGCTTGCAGAGCTCTAGGGAGGCCCCACACGCCCCTGCCTCTAGGCCCAGCGAAGGGAAGAATTGCACAGGGCCACCAGGTGGCTGGGGCCAGTGGAGAAGGGCTGCGGCTGCCAGGGCTGTGGCGAGCTCTGCACTTCTCCTTAGGGCCCTGCCTCTCCCCTGTGGATGCTGGGGCTGAGCCGGGCATCCTGCTCCCCACGTGGGGCGCTGTGAAATAGGATTCCTCTTGGTCTGTCCTGGCGAAGCACTTTGCCTACCCTATGTGCCTGTGACCTCAGATGGTGGAGACCCCGGATGCCACTGAGGGGCCTTGCCCCACCACATGCTTCAGTGCAAAGAAACCTTTGCCCTGCAAAGGCCCGGGGAGCACAGGCCCTCCATGGCAGTGGGCACTGGGGCTGGCTTGCACAGTGCTCGGCTTAGGAAAGGAAGGGGCCACACCCAAACAGGCCCTCCGTGGGCCTGGTCTCCCCTGCAGGCCTCTGTCAGTCTCAGGGCTAAGTGCTCATGGAGGCTGTGGGTGCAGAGGGACAGGGAGGTGGTCTCCCCAGGCTGCACCCTTCTTCCCAGCTCCTTCACAGGCTGAGGTCGGAGCACAGCCCCCACTGCAGTTCTGCTCCATTTTTGGTTTGTTTGCTTTTGTTTTGAGGTACCGGAGATCGAACTTAGATCCTTGTGTTTGCCAGGCAAGCGCTTATTCTACTGAACTATCTCCCCAGCCCCATCTGCTCCATTATCTTTGAGAGCTTTGTTACTGCTGCTCTCCGCCGGTCCCCAAAATGCAGAGCTGCTTTATTCTCTCCCTTCTTGGGCCCTATGTGGCCCCCTCGCCCCCAGCTCATGCATCACTTCTGCCTCTCGCGATCCATGCAGTCTCTGTCAGCTGCTGGACGTCACAGGCCTAGGGGAGCCTGGCCATGTGCTGCCATCCTGCACCCCCCAGGCTGTCCCTGCTGCTGTCTGTATGAGGTCTCAGCTGTGTCCATGTGGCCTGTCATCTACCCTTTTCTGCCCCACCCCTCAGGAAGCCCTGCAGCATGGCTCTTCCGGGGCAGAAGCTGGACTCATACAGCCCCAGCGTGGGAAGCCTTGGCCCAAGGCCAAGGCGAGGCAGCTCCTGTCTCAGGAGGGCCGCAGGTGGAGGGGCTGGGACTTGGGGTGGCGGGCTGCCTGCACAGAGTGCCTGAGTCCTGACGCTGTGCGGGACCAGCAGTGATGGCTCCGCGGGCCGTGGATGCTGGGCCAGGGCTGCGGGCCTCTCCTCCTGGGAGCCTGGGTCAGCCGGGGTTGGGAACTGCGTCTGTATGGGGTTCATCACAAGTGCCCCACTGCCAGCAGAGAGCAGAGATCTCGGCCTGAGTGAGGTCATTGGCAGTGGCAGGTGTCTGTGGCCACACAGTTGAAGTAATGTCACTGTGTAGTGGAGGAGGCCACCTTTGAGGTGGGCGAGTGACACCTCCCCCTGGTGTTCATGCTGGCAGTGAAGACAGTATGTTGTATAGGAGGGCCAGCATGGGCGCAGAGGAGCAGGGCCTGGCGGCTCATGCAGGGCAGCCTGGGTCCATCCCAGAGCTCCTTGAGCAGCTCCGAAAGACCCTCAGGTCCTCCGGGGAGGGGACCCAAGGTGTAGCTCAGGGCTGTTTCAAGCCTGCCTGTGTGCAGGGCTCCTGGTGACTCCTGGGGATGCTGGCATGAGCCAGTCACAGCCGGGCAAGGGGTTGCTACAGTAACCTTTCCCTCCGGGACACCATTCAAGGGTCTTCCCCAAACCAGCAAAGGCGATGTGTGTGAGACAGACAGCTGTCCTTGTTAGCACGACCCTCCTGGTCTGGGAGACACCCTCGCAGAGTCCCTGCCCTGCCGTCTCCTCGGTTGTCCCTCTGGCATCCTGCTGCAGTGCCACCCCGGGAGTGTGGGAGTGTGGCCCCAGGCCATGGAGCCCTGCTTGGGCATGGCAGGCCCCCATGCAGACCCTGCTGGGGATACTGACCCGCCAGGCTGTGCACAAGAAGGTGGGTCCTGTGTGCCCTGCTGCACAACCTACCCAGCCCTCCGGCTGGGTCTCTAGCCCTGGGGTCCACTGTGGCTCTGCTAGCGGTCCTGGCACTTGGCAAAGTTGAGTTGGGGACACTTCCTTCAGGGGACAACCCTTTCCTGCATTCTCCACCTGGGAGGCATGGGGTGTGGGCCTCTGTCCAGACTGGTGGTTGCATGGACCCAACCTGGTAGACATGTGGCTCAGGCCTGTGTGCGTGGTCCAGCAGATAGGTGAATCGGGCCTCTGCATGGCCAGTAGGTGTGTAGGATGGTTCTCTGTGTGCAGACCCCTCCCTGGCTCTTAGGAGCAGAGGCTGAAGGCCAAACTGGGCTGTGGAGTGTGCGCAGCTCCAACAATAGAGAGCAGACAGTGATTCCCAAGAGGCGGCCTGCCTGGTGGGGCCTCCCATGGGGCTGCATGAGGACCCCCCACAGCAAGGGACCACACCAGATGTGAGCTTCAGCTCCCCTGTGCAGTGTGTGCCCCTGTGGACCGGTGAGGGTCAGGGGCCTGGTACCCGGCTGCAGCTGCCAAGCCATGGGATGGGGAGGGCCTGGGTATCGGAGACCACAGGAGTCTTGGTCCTGTTTGCAGCCCCATACCATTCTGTGTCTCAGCTTCTCCTTCTGCAAAAACTTAAAAAGATCCCTGCTCCGGAGGGTGGAGCCTAGGAGTGAGTCTGGCTGGAGACAGGAGGCATGGGTGGGGTCACTGCACCACTACCAGAAGACGCCCATGCTGAGCCCTGCGTTCCAGGGTCAGCTGTGAGGACACTCAACCCTTGGGTTGGGCGGGGGGCAGCAGGTAGCCCTGTGCTGGCCACAAGGCCCATTCCTGGGGACCACTGTCCAGCGCTTGTTGCACAGCTGCCAGGGAGGGGTCTGGGCGTGACCAGTGCTTCCTTGGGCTTCGCCTGTCCCCCGCCCCCATCACCTGAGCAGTCTGTCTCGGTCCTTGCACACACAAGTACACAGTCTGAGAGCAAGGCTGTCTTTCGGTGCATGCTGGCCCAGCGTATTGCTGTGTGTTTGCATCTTAAAGTGTGACAAAAAGCAAGAGCCTAGAACTCAGGGCAGCCAATCATGCCTCAGTCTGTCTGCGTAAACCTCAGGCAACTCGAAAGGTGGTAAGGTCCCATGTCACACCTTCCAGGGGGTGACTGAGTGTCCTTGCTGTGCAGGGTGACCGCCTAGAGCTTAGGCAGGGGTCCCCTCCTCTGCATCTTGTCCGGCCCTCTCCCGAGGGACAGGAGTGCATGCTTGCCATGCCCCGAGTCTTTCTGGGAGTCCTGCAGTCTGCCCTCCACCCGGGAGCAGCCCTCTGGCCTGTCCTCCACCTTTCCGGGCATTTACTGGTGTTCTGCAGAACACAGACATCTTGATGTGGCCCTTGGGCCCTTAAGGGAACCCATGCCAGCTGTCCGTGGGCCGTGACAGTGAGCAGAGCATGGCCAGGCACAGGGTCACCGCGAAGGCTTACGTGCGAAGGCTCTGAAGTGAGTCACATGCGCGGCATGTCTGCCAGCAGCCACCCCTCTGCCTTCCCACTGTGTCCCCAGCCAGTGCCCTCTGTGTCTTCCTGTGCTTGCTGGGAAGCAGCTCCTGGCCTGTGCTGTGGCCAGGCGCCCCCTGCAGGAGTTCTGAAGCCGCCTGGGGTTTCGTCATTGCCCCGTTCATGTGGGGGCGCCCTGGGCCATGCCAGAAAATTACATCATGCTCTGCATCCCTCTCCCAAGCCTCTCTGCAGCGCTGGCCCCTCCATTTGTGCTGTGATCAGCTGACTCCCGCCCCTCCTCTTTCTCTGCTCCAGATACATTGTTGCTGGTGAGACCCGGTTGGCCTGAAGTTGGGTGGAGACTTCCAGGGTTTCCAACCTGGAAGCTCAGCAGAGTGCCTGTCCAGAGTCCAGTGCAAGGCAGGGTTCAGGTCAGGAGAGCAGCCGCCCCGTATCCTCCAGCTCTTCAGAAGCCACCACCACAGGCCCCAGCCTCCTGCTGCAGCTGCCATAGGAAGCAGCCTCAGCTGCTGTCCCTGCCGGGGTGCCAGCAAAGGCCTCTCACCCAGCACAGAAGTTCTGCCCTTGGAACTGTGCTCAGTGCTACCCTCATGCAGGCTGCAGGACCGATTAGAGAAGCAGCACAGATGGAGTGTGACACCAGTGTCACACTGTGACTGTTCAGGGGACCTCTGGCTGCCCAGTGGGCCTCCTGGAGGCAGGGGGAAGGTTCAAGTGGGCTGGGCTGCGCTCAGGATGACCCTGCAGGGTGCCCACAGAGGCCCCACCCACCCAGCGTGGCCCGGAGGCCTGTGTGGGTCCCTGCATCCTTGCTGGGTGCTTGGTGGTGAGGGCTGTGCCGGGAGCCCCTGGGGTCCGGTGTCCTCTGGCACTGGCACTGACACTGCTTGGACATGCTGCCTCATACTTGCTGTCCAGGTCCACAGTCGGAGGTCCCTGCCAAGGGGCTGGGCCAGGATTTGGGACCAGGTGTCTGTGGCCACGATGGTGTGGGGGCACTGTGCTTTGTGGAAGCTGGGAGGCTGGCAAGAGGTACCAGGCGTCTGTGCTTGGCACAGGGGGTTCAGACTCCTGCCAGGGTCCCATGCCCAGCTGCAGAGAGGCTACCGTAGGTGGCTCTGTGGCCTCCCCGGCTCAACCTCTGAAGGATCAGAGGGTGCGCCATAGCTGGTTTGATGCATGGCTTGGTGTTTGCCTCTGTGATGGGTGGAGCTGGGCAAGGATGCGCGTGCAGTTGGAAACACTTTATGGAGCAGAACCAGGATGTACTTGCTCATAGGAGTGCCCGGGATGGCTCTGCCTGGCACTGGGAAGTGACTGGCACTGCCATGTGCATCCCTGTAATTAGGCGATGTGTGCGGCGCAGGGAATTCTGGGGCTTGGGGGCTGTGCACACTAAGGCCTTGTGTGGGTCCTGAGGCCAGAGGGCAGCAGCTGGCTGACTCCGTGGCGGTGTGGGGCCCTGGATGGAAGGGCATGCTCTTCTATGCCACCCACTCCAGGATGCTCCTGCACATGTCTCATCTCCCTTCACCTCCTTAGGTCCCTGTTGCTTACAGGGAGTCCGTCCTGAGCCCACAGCATGGCCTCTCCATGCCCAGGCCCATCTCTGTTCCCGCCCATGCCCACCAGCAGGCTGGCTCTGGATGGTGTCTGTTACAGCACAGCTGCTAGGGAGTGCTCTGTACACATAGGGCCATGCCAAGTCCAGACTCTGAGCTAGGCCAAGCCGGGGGAAGGGGTGGCCCTGGGGTGGCAGGGTCCGCTGCTATCCCCGGGCCGCACCCTCGGTGGCTGACACCTGTGCACCCAGGGTTGACACTCTCCTCTCACCCATTCACAGGCCACGCACAGGAGGAGCCTGACTTGGTCCTTCAGTGCAAACATGGCCTGGGAGTCTTTTTCTGAGCCAGACATCCAGGCCACAGTTCCAGAAGGTTCTGAGTGAATCCAGACCTAGGCTCTGCACCCCAGTGCCTGCGTCTACCCAGCCCCACTGCCTGCAGCCAGTCCCTTGCCAGGGTCCTGGGGGTGCCCGGCACACAGGAGTTGTTGACATCTCCTGTGCGCCGGGGGCTTCTTGGTGTCTGGGTGTTGGGGTACTGAGAGAGACGCTAGGAAGAATCAGGGGCCACACGGTCACTCAGCAAGCTCTAGTAGGTGGAGTGCAGCCCCCCAGAGGCAGACAGCATGCTGCCCGAAGGGTGTGTCCCTCTCAGGGAGCCCTGGCCTGGCCCCCGGTGAGGACCCAGCGTGCACACTGGGCCGGGTTCGGGGGCCTCTGCCCACCCTCTCCTGGAGCTCCCAGGAGGCCTGACCTATCAGCTGTCCTCACCCCTGTGCCCCTAGTGACCATGAGTACCCCTGTCTCACACAGCCCCCCAGGTCTCCTCCACAGTGTCCCTTGTAGGTCCCAACTGGCAGTCGCCACCTCCTGCCTTGCTGTCAGGATTCCAGCCCCGCCTGCAGCCCACCAGTGGCACTCCTTTCCATTCCCTTATTTGTGCAAATAAATGCGCATATTTTGGCTTCATTATTTCAAAATGGCCCAATTTGGAGCTGGACTTTTCTGACGCTCAGAACGTCTGGGAGGGGATTTTTAATCAGCTCTGCTGGGACCGCCTCCTCAGAGCAGGGAACAGTTCCCCTTGTTCCCCGTTATTGTTTTGTTTTTCCTTTTTTCACTGAGAACAATGTAATTTGATTTCCAAATGAGTGTCTCAGAGCAGAGTCCTACCCAGGGCCTTGTAGTTAGTGGGTGTTCCCAGCCCCTCAGCTGCATGCCTGGGAGCCCAGGGGATGCTGGCTTATTCCCTGTCACCCTACCTCTGCTCCACCACAGATGTCTCTATCCTGCAGTGTTGGAATCCGGTTCCTACGTGTGGTTATTTATTGAGCATCCATTTCGGGGATGCCTACCCTGACCAACCTCAGACTTGTGGAGAGAAGTGGAATGGTTCCTACCCATGAGCACTTGGTGGTCAGCTGGTCCCCGCTGCATCCTCCATTCTTCCACTCGTTCATCCAGTCACCCTATCTATCACCTTGCCCTATCCACCATCTGTCTGTCCACTCAGCTAGCCAGTTCCCATCTATCAGCCACTTATCCAAACATCCAGCCGCTCACTCACTTATCCTCGCTCCTTTCTTTCTTTCCTTCCTTTCTTTCTTTCTTTCTTTCTTTCTTTCTTTCTTCCATCCATCTATCCATCCATCTGCTCATCCAATGATCCATTCATCCATCCATTTATCTTTCATTCTACCCAGTTATAAGCTCCTTCTTCCCTCCCTCCCTCCCTCCCTTCCTTCCTTCCTTCCTTCCTTCCTTCCACCTGGTTATCCATCATCCATCCATCCATCCAATCATCTACCTCCTCCCTTCCCCCATGCTTTGGTTGTTCCCACACTGTGACAGTTGCTGAGAGCAGTGTCCCCAAGGCAGGCTCATGGGCACATCGATGTGCCCTGTGGTGGAGCTTGTGAACAGACCCATTCCCTGTGCCAGGCCACAGCTGTGCAGGCTGGCCATGCCTCTCAGAGGGTGCAGGAGCTGCGGTGGCCGTGGAGAATGAGTTGCTAGAGTGGCTGGGTTTCAGGGTCATTCCCCCAGAATAGCCTGGAGCTCCTATACAGCAGGTCTCAGTGTCCCTGGTATGACATGACTTGGGGCCAGCCCCTGCCCTCAGGAGTGGGCTGGAGTAAAGCTGTGATAGTGGCTTTGACCCTGGACTTTGCAGAGAGAGATACAGGCATGGCTCACCCAGGTTCTGGAGGTATGGGGACACAGCTGAGAACCTGCCATCTCAGAGCCCCGCGAGGTCTCTGGCATCCAGAGAACATGATGTGAGCGGGGGCCTCACATGAGAGTGGGGGTGCATCTGCAGGCTGAGGCAGGAAAGCACAACCCCTGGAGGCAACTGGACCCCTATCTTATGTCTGTGTTTTAGCTTGAAAAGTAAGGTGATGTTGAGCATGTACTTAGGGATTGTTCACACTGAGTTGGCTCCAACTCGGGACACGTGGAGATGAAAGAGAAGTGGCTCCTACCCCGGCCCTGGGTCACGTGCATCCCCATCCGTCAGTCAGGTTGGCTCTGAGTCTGTCCATCTTCCACCTACTCAGCCTCTCATGTGCCTCCAGGCACCCATCCATGTATCCATCCATCCACCCATCCACCCATCCATGTATCCATCCAACCATCCACCCATCCATGTATCCATCCATCCATCCATCCATCCATCTTTTCATCCCATCCATCTACCCACCCACCCACCCACCCACACTTCCATCCATCCACTCGTCCCTCCTTCCCTCCACTCACCCACCCATCCTCTCATCTGCCCACCCACTTTTCTACCCACCCTTCCACCCACCCACCCACCCTTCCATCCCTCTAGCTACCCACACATCTCTGTCCGTTCACCCACTCACCCATCCGCCCACACACCTACCCACCCACCCACCCACTTACGAAACATCTACGCAGTCACATGCCTCCCACCACCAACTGACCAGGTGTTGGAAGCCCGGCCCAGATGTTCCTGTAGCTATGTAGCTGCTTCTTCCAGGAAGGGTCCCCGAGTGCATCTTCTTTCCTTGTCCTCCCTTCTTATTTTGAGGGGAGCAGTCAGCAAAATACTCCTGAGACCTCCAGTGCCTGGCAGCGCCAGCCCGACTGCCTCATCTGCCCCCTAGCGGGACGGTCTTCAGCCTTGCAGTGGTGGTTTTTAGAGTCAGAAACTCTGGAAGCCCTGCTGACTGCTGTGTGCCGTAAATGATTTCCTACCTTCTTCAGCCTTCACTAACTCCGAGATGAGGGTCCGGTGGCAGGGATGAGTGCTAGGGCTTGGGTTCCTGGAAGGGCTGTCAAGGCGCTCACCAGTGTTAAAAACGGCAGGAGGAAAGCTTTACTGGGGATGGAGGAGGGACTGGGCAAGGACAGCGCAGGTGAGACGTGGCGGTGGGGCCTGTTCAGTGCTGGGGGACATAGAGAGGTGCTTCTTTATGGCGGGCTCCCCCAGCCCACTTTCTGTGGCTACAGCGCAGTCCATCAGGCCGGACATGCGTAAGGAAGAGGTGTGTTTAGCTCAGTTTGAGGCTGAAGGTTCAACATCACAGTGGATTCATGACCAAGGCTGTAAGCGGTACACAGTAGGACAGGAGGCCTGAGCCACATGGAGCCCAGGGTGCTCTATAAGGTGCCTGACTCTCCTCCCCATGGCCTAGCCACTTGCTGCTCTGCCCAGCTCTCTAAAATCCCGCCACTTCCCCAGAAGCACGAGCTCTTGGGGACAAGCCACGTCCAGTCTACGGCATGGGCTCGACTGGTCTTGGTGATGCTGGACTGCCTGGGTGAGGGCAGGCTTGTGAGAAGCTTAGAGGAGGGTGGCCAGGAGGAGCCCCTGTCAGGTGAGGCGGGAAAAGCCGCAAGTGCTGGGTAGGTGGTGCAGCCAGGGCAGGCTCCGTGGAGCAGGTGACAAATGCATTGGGGCCAGTGTCACCTGCTGCTGTGCCATCACTGGCCTAAGCTGGGCAGGTGGGGACTGACATCTTATACTTTGCAACGGGAGAGGTTCTGGGGACCTTAAGGCCTTTAGTAGTGCTGCTCGCCAGGCAGGTATGAGCTCACACTCCTGACCTTGGCCCGCGGAAGCCCTCTCAGCCCTGATCTGTGCCCTGCTCACTCGGGGAAGGTCTCATCTGCAGACGGGCTCCCCAGTATCTGCGTCATTACCCAGCATACGGTGAGCCAGGCCCTCAAAGCCCATTCTGGAAGCGCGTGGGGGCCCGGTGAGCTCCAGCGGCAGCTGTTGCCTATGACCTTGGAAAGAGCCCTGGCAACAGGAGCATTGCACCCCAGCTCCCTGGTGGCCTAGCCTCCGAAGGCCTCTGTGAGGGGGCTGTGGGAGTAGCCATAGGGCAGCTCTTTGAAGAGGGTGTCTTCTGGAGGCCAGGGTGGGCTGGCAAAGGGGAGGAGGAGGTTGTTGTTGAGGGGGCACAGGCTGATGTGAAGTTCCCAGGGCTGGCCATATTTCTTGGAAAACCTAGAGACAGGTGGGAGGTGGGAACAGCCCAGCGGGCTTGTGCATGCCCCATTTCACCACATTGAAGGCTGGCGCAGTGCTCCGTGAGGCCCTCGGTGTGCACATTAGCGGGGAGATCATCCTTCATGTCTTTCAGAGATTTCATAATAGGCCTTATTTTTCTTGGAGAAGTTTTAGGTGTACAGAGACAGCAGGAAATAGCTGGAGGCTGCCCACCCTGTAGCCTCTCCACACACCTGGATAATGCGTGTGCCGGCCTGGGTGTGTGTGGCTGCACTTGGTCCCCCCGAGGGACCAGGGCTGGTGCTGTGTCGCTAACTAAAGCTCCTCTTCCTCAGGACTTCTGACTCTCACCTGCTGCCCTTGCTCTGCCCCAGTGCACCCAGGACACTCTGTGACATTTAACACCCCCCTGCCCCTCTTGGGCGCTGGTCTCCCGAGTCCCCATCCTCCACCACCTTGACAGCCTCCAGCAGTGCTGCTCAGGTGCTCGAGGGACTGTGTCTGTGTTGGGATAGGCGGGGGTTCGCAGGGTGGTGGAGCGGCAGCAGGCATCCTGACCTTGCCCTCCCTTCCATCCGGGCTCATGTCATTGGTCTGATGGACCCGTCCCCAATCTTTTGTGTGAGCTGAGGTGCCAGGCTTCCTCCCCTGAGGCCACTTTTGCTTCGGTTCCATGTGATGCCCGTCGGGAGGAAGCGGTGGGCGCAGCCTATGCTGTGAGCTGTGGAGAGCACTTTGCGTCACCTCCTTGGGGTGAAGTGACCTTTATTTGGAATTCTGCTTGGGCAGTTTTACCTTGTCCCCAGAACAACTGGTTCATTCATTTGTCCACGTGGTTGACGGCTTTGGGCTTTCCAGCCCGGCCCCTGTCGCTGAGCTCCAGCTGCCAGTGCCCGCCCAGTCGTCCCTGTGTCCCTCTGGCTCACCCACCGTGCTTTTGCTCACACACTTCTTTCCTCTGTGGCATGGAACGTGCACCCCGCTCGCCTCACAGCCCTTTACACCTGCAAACAGCCCTTACCTGAGGAGCCCGGTCCTCCTCATCAGTGGCGCTGGAAGCCGAGCTTTCGGCATCAGGACTCCTTGCCACTAGGGGTTGGCATCCCCTCTCATCCCTCTCAGCAGCCGGAACAAGAGCATGCTGCGTGCACACTGAAGCGTGCAAGACACAGGTCTTCAGGTGCACGGCCATCTGTGTCAACATCATGCCAAAGGAGCGCGTGCCGATGCCTCCCCTGGGACCCGCCCCACGGCCTCCTCCCTCCACAACCTTGTTCAGCTTGTGTGCAGCCTTGGAAGCTTGGCCATCCCGCATTTCCTGGCTGGTTCGGTCTGGTGCGCCCATGTAGCTGGGCTGGGACCCCTGGCCCTGACCCTGGGGAAACACCTCTGTGCCAGGGTACGGGTTTTAGCACCACAGCTTTCACCCTCCGGTGCTGCTCCTTTCCCCAGCCCTAGGCAGCATCTCCTAAGTGTGATGGCCTGCTCCGTTTATACTGCAGTCTGATGCCCCCAGAGGTCATCTGAACCCTGTGCAGCCCTCAAGGGCCCAGGCATTTTCCAAAGCTGGCGGCACGTAAGCTCGGTCCTTGTGCTGCACCTGTGTGGGCCATGGGCCATCCCTGATGCCAGGTGCCCAGAATTTCCATGCTACACCATCTCGTGGCCTTCGGCTCTGCTTCTTCTCCCCTTCCCTGGTGTAGTGACCTCCAGTCACGTGACACATAGATGACACAGATACGCCCGCGCGGTCCAAGCCTCCAAGCCTTTCCAGGCCAGCTTCCTCCACTCAGCTGCGTGGCCGGGTGGACGAGCTCCTCCTGCAGTCACTGAATAGCTTGAGCCACGGTTGTGTTCCACATTCACCTGTGATGGGGTTCTTGGCTGCTTTGGGAGCAATTATGATGAAACTGTGAGCATACACGCAGGACTTGCCGAGTGGGGACCTGAGGGTCCGCAGAGCCTGCCGGCATCTCCCAGGGAGGCAGAGCCATATGCATATATACCCCCCCCCAACCCCGCTGAGGCGAGTGTTCCTGCCACTCCAGATCCTGCCAGCATTGGGTATTTTAAGGATTTGGGGATTTCACCACCTTGTGAGGTGTATGGTGTTTACCTCATTACTTTCATTCGGAATTTTCTGATGACAGCGACATCGAGTGGCTTCCCCTATGCGCTCCTGCCAGTTCTCAGGGAGGTATGTCTGCTGCGGCCCCTGGCTCTGCTTTAATTGGGTTGCCGTCTTGGTATGGCCGAGATCTGCAGGTTTTCTTGGCCTGTTTTCCAGGCGAGTCCTAATCAGACATGTGGTTTGCAAATACCACCTCCCCAGCGCGGCTGGTCTTTTCGTTCTCTTAACAGTGTCTTTGCAGAGCAGATGTTTTTAATGTTAGTAAAGTCTAGTTTGTCATATTTCTGTTTTCATGGATTATACATTTGGTATTTTATCTAAAATCTCACCGCCAAGCCCCGAATCACACTTTCCTCCCGTGTAAGTTTTGGAGGTCCTGTGTTTGCATGGCTGCTGTGCTCACTTTTGGGATGCCTGTGAGGTCTGTGTCCAGGTCCTGCCCCGCTCCCACCCATAGGCCCTGAGCTGCTTGGGCCCTGGGACTGAAACCAGTGTTTTGGTGCTATGGTAGGGCTTCTTCTTGGTGGGCAGCGCCAGATTCAGCCCCCGACAGTGACCCCATGCCCCACGGGGATATCACCAAGGCTGCAAACGCAGTTTTCCATCCACTGCCTGTCAGCGCCACCCGCATGTCTGAGGAGGGTTCACCAGAGGCTTCTGGCGGTGACTCCACTTCCATGAAAATCAGTCTCCTCGCACTGGGCCTCAGGTGCCTACAACAGCAAGTGCCGAGCAGCCGCTGCGCCGGGTACAGAGCTTTCCAGACCTGAGATGTGAAGCACTCCGTTCGCACGCGGGGAGCAGGCACAGCTGGGCCAGACAAGGCTGCATCAGGGCCATCGCCCCAGGAGCTACGGTGGTCTCCTTGCCTCTTCAGCTCACCCTGAGTACAGGATGTGGGACCTGGAAATGAGGCCTTCCAGGCAGAGGGAGGGTGAGCAGCCGAAGTGACCCTGGTGTCCTGAGCCTGAGACACTGTGGTGTCAGACACGGCTCCTTCCTGAGCTCACCAGAGAACAGGGCAACAGACCTTCCACATATTGCTGGGACAGAACCCCCGAGTCTGTCTGTTCTCCCTGGCCTGGGGGCAAGGGAGAGAAGCAGAGGCTGGCGGGGTGTCCAGGGCTGCCTGGGTGCACCTTGAGTCTCAGGAGGGCAAGGGGCGTTGGTTGGCACAGGTCACTCAGTGGCCTCCGTAGTGCCCTGGGCAGCACTCCTGGCAATGTGGAGGTGCCTGCCCTCAACCCCGGAGCACCTGGCCCCACCAGCTCCACCATGTCTTCTGGGTCCTCTTCCCTCTATCTGAAAAGTGTGACCTTCACTTCCATTCACTGGGAGACCTGCACCTGCTCCACCAGCCCCAGCACAGCTGGTACTGATGCCACTCCCACTGCGGAGTTTCCCTGGCAGGGTTTGAGTCCGTGTGGCCCAACCTCTGTGACTTCTCAACCTCACCCAGGGGGGTCCAGGAGAGCCTGGCACCCCCAGCTCCTCCTGCTGAGCTGCCCAAGCACAGAGAGGTGGACCCTTCCCCGAACCGGGACAGGACAGGTGATCTCCTGCCCGTGTCTGGGTCCTTCCGAGGAGCATTTCCAAGACAGCAAGACAGCCCACAGTGTGTCCAGGAAATGCCAGCTGCGTTTGTGCTGTGGCCAGCTGGTACGGGAGTTGTTCGGCCCCCAAGGTCAAGGCTCGGTGCCAACTGGGAAGAAGCAGGGGCTGGTGATGAGAGTGACCATGGCACTGAGCAGCAGGTACCCTCCCGCACCACAGGGTCACCTCTCTAAAGAGGGAAGCCATCCAAGCCTGCAAGGGTCGCTTTGCAGCTTGGCACAGCAGGTGCCCCTGCCCCTGCCAGCCTGGCTCACAGGCAGCACCCTGTGCCCACCTGTGAAGGGGAGAGGGCTCAACCCATGGAGCCTGCCCCGGGAGGGCCTTTGGGCAGCCCTGCTGGCAGCTCTAGGTGCCCCGGCAACTCAGGCCCTTGCTGCCGCCGTTGTGTGCAGCACACCTCTACCCGCATCTCCAGGACCCAGAAATGGCTCTGAAGACAGAAGGAGCCGTGCAAGACCATGCGCGGTGGGGCTCATTCCTCAGAGCAGTGACTCGGCAGCTGCACCGCGGGAGGGCCTGGCTGGTGTGCACAACCCCGGCGCACTCGAGCCGCCGCCCTGCTCTGGGCCTAGCCTGGGCTCCCTTCCCGCCTCTCTGCCGTCTGCTAACACCCACTTTGTCCCGTGGCCACACCCAGGCTGCCCCTTGGGGGATCCCAGACTCCTCCCCTTCTCCGCATCCACAGGGCCACCCACCCCAGATGCCTAGAAGAGGTCCCTAGGTGCCTTGCAGGGCTGCAGAGCTGGGCATCCCTGGCTGAGCCCTGCCCTCTCTGGACTCAGTGCTGCCTGGGGAGTCCCAGGCAGCCAGGAATGGGGGTCATCCTGCGTGCCAAGGGCCAATAGGTGGGAGCTACACCTGGGCGGGGGCAGGGAAGGCGCAGGGGCAGCAGGGACAGGGTCTTGGGGTGTTGTAAGTGGGCTGCCAGGCCGTTTCTATCAGCGGAGGGTTCACTGGGTGGCACTGTGTCCTTGCCCTGTGTCCTTGCAGTGGCCACTTGGGCGGAGTGGGGACTCCAATTACCATGGCCCTAAGCCAAGGCATTGCCTGCTCACCCATTGCCCGTACAGCTGGCTGGCTGTAGTGGCCACTGGATCCAACCGGCCTGGGCAACTCCCGGGGCAGGGGGGTGTGCTGTGCCTTTTATTGACCTCTGCGAAGTCATAAAAGCATCATGGGATGCCGTCAAGGTTGTGCCAAGAGCTCTCCAGCCCAGCTCACCACAGGCCTGGGGCCACCTCTGGGCCCAGCCAGGCAGGCAGTGCCTCGTTAATATGCACATTAGTGGGGAAAATTGAGGGAACGCCAGCAGGACAGAGACCAGTGGCAGTGGCCGTCCCTGCACCTCCAGCTGCCTCGAGGAGAACAAGAACCAGGCCTGCCTGACCTCTGCTGCCGCCATAAAGGGCCATGCACAGCCATGGAGTGGGCGTTGGGCCGGCTCAGGACGCCCAGGGCCATAAGTCACTGAGCCATTCGTCCCCAGCTCCCAGCGCTGGCAGGGCAGCCAGAGAGCCCCTGCCTGCTCATTCCTGGAGAGCAGGGATAGGGTCCTCCCACCTTCGGCCTGTGCCACAGGCTGGGTATGGCATCCACTCTGGGAGACAAGGTCTCATGACCCCTGCTGCCCTTCCCAGGGCTGTTGCTGGGTCAGCACTGAGGTCCCAGCCACGACCACTTGGGTTGTGGTTGCCCGCAAGAGTCAAGGAGCTCAGTTGCCTGCTGTGGATGACTCTGGGGTGACCCGGGCGGGTTGGGAGAGGGTAGTGGGCCACCCTGTCTAGACGACCAGGCTGGACGTACGGCCCTGCCAGTGAGAGGACTGATGTGGCTGATGTCTGGGGGAGGGGATGTTCTGGTCAGTCTTCCGGGGTCCTAGAGGTAGGTGCCCTGCTGGCCCAGGTGCGCAGCAGGCAGTCAATTTTAGGGATGGGTGCAGCCGCTGCTCTGCCACTGTCTTGAGTGTCACCAGCTTATGGCATGCCTTGTCCAGGTGCTTGGGGACACGCACCTTCTTAGAGCTCCTGCCTCATCTGCCTCCAAGGTCCTCATCCTACTGCAGGACACACTAGGACACTCACGTGCCGGGACCCCATCACTCCCTGCTGCTGCCGGACCCCTCCCGGTCTTACCCAGAGCAGTTGTAGCGGGCGTCCCATATTCCCCAGGTGTCTGACATATGTCACACACAGGGTGCAGCTTAGTCCTCAGGCCACATGGAGGGATGGCAGAGGGCCCTGGGTGTGGCTGGGATGTGTTGAGGTTGAGCCCAGATCCTCTGCTTTCTGGTTCCTGACCCAGGGCAGGAAGTGGGACCTGGCCAGCTGGCCAGGGTGTAGTCCTGCCTCACTGACCCAATGAGGGAAGGGACAAGGACCTTCCCAGAAGGCCACTGTGCAGGGCTGCAGGCAGGGATGCTGCAGACCTCGCCGGCTCTGAGGCGCCATGCATGCACGCTAAGTCAGGGCTGGAACAGGGCTGGCCTGAGCTCCTGGTAGGATTGAGTTCATGAGAGCTTTGGCACCCAGGGAGTCACCCAGGGGTTCCAGGGCCCGGGCTCCTTAACAGTGCCCCATCTTTACCACACACACAATACAGACTCTGGAACCAGGGTCCCAGGGTCCAGGATGTGGCCCTCTTGGGGGCCTATTTCTTGCTCCTGCATGCTGGGGGGCTGTCTGGAACCCCTCTCTCCAACTTATGGCGTTACTCCAAGGGACTCAACCCTGTAGCCCTGGAGCCTGGGTTAGGACCCTGTTACTTGGGGAGCCCCCTGCCTCCTGGGCTTCCCAGCCCCACCTTCCACATCACCCCAGCCGCTGTAGTCTGGCCTCCTCCCCCGCCCTGCTCCTCGTGCCTCCTTTCTGGGTCACTGTCTCCTCTCTGTCCCTGTCACACTCTCTATGCCAGCCCTGCAGACCTCTGTCTCCTGATCTGACCTCTCCAGGGAACTCCAGGGCTACACAGGGCTGGCACCTGACTGAGCTCTGACCAGGACGGGGGTAGGATGGGGCCTCCACCGGCCCAGCTCCTCTCCTGCTCCACCCTGGCCTCTTCCACACCCCTGCCTGAACTCCAGGGCCATGCGCACGGTCGGGTTGCGGCTGAGGCTGGGAAATGCATCCAGAGCCACGTGTCAGGCCTGGGGTTGGCAGAGCCCGGGCTGGCTTAATTTCTTTATCAGGCCTGGCACACTGTCATGCAAAGCTAATCCCCGACCAGCACTGTCCTGGCAGGCCGGGCGTCGTCCATGCTCTGCCACACGTACTTAATTGGCTCTGTGGAAGTCAGGCCGTGATAGGGAATTAGATACTAGGTTTTAATAGAAGCCCAATCACATTATAGCTCAGATATTGAGAGTTTAATACCTCATCGGATCTTAAAGAGCGTTCTTCCTTGTACTTGTAATCCTCGTGCCGTAGCTGTAGGGTCAGGGATAAAACTCAACAGTAGCCACTTAATTTGTGAGCTGGGAGCAGAGCCGGTGTTTTGCCCTCTCCGTTGAGAGTCACGTCTTGTCCTGGTGTGGATGCCAGGCCTTGATGCCAGCCCTGGTAGATGCAGGGCCCTGGATACCATGGAACCCAGGGGACCCCAAAGTACCCACCACCCACGGAACCAGTGCCATCCACCTGGGCCCGCAGGGGGAGGCAGGGCTCTGGTGCCTGTGTGGTGCGGGGACAGCAGGTGTGGTAGGAAGAGGGACCACGGTCCATGCAACACAGGCCGGGGTCAGGCAGGGTGGCACAGCACAAGGAGGGCTCTGAACACAGCCACGTGGGCAGGGCCAGCACATGACTTCTGGGGCTGCAGAGGAGGCGCTGTGCCACTGGTGCCAGCCAGCTGCAGCAGCTGTGTGTGTGTGTGTGTGTGTGTGTGTGTGTGTGTGTGTGTGTGTGTGCCACTGGCAATGTGGCATGCAGGTGTGTGCCTAGGACTCCCCCGCACCCTTGCCAGCAGGTTTGACACCCAGGGCTGCAGTGTGGCCGGAAACTGCTTCCCCCAGAGGACTCCAGGGGACCTGCTCCTGTCTTCTGAGTGCTCCAGAGTCCGTGGCCCCTTCAGCCCCCCCTCCACATTAGTGCACCTCGCTTTCTTTTGAGTCCAGACACAGTGATGACATTTGTGGTGGTCAAATGCCATCCTTGCAGTCTACACATCACAGTCATTTTGGATCTTCATCCTGTCCTTCACTGAGTCAGCCCTTGGTGAGTAGGAGGGCCACCGCCTGTGCCCAGAGAGGAGGCACTGCCCAGGCCATGCTCCCTGCGGCCTCTGTGTCCCCTCCTCTACTGCCCAGGGTGGCCCTCAAACATCCCACCTGGCACTGCGGCCTGGACTGTGTTCGCCGGAACCCTTGTGCTGGTGTGGACACTGCCTGCCACCCCCACCTGGGAAGCGTCTGCACGCCCCTCTCTAGTCCTTCCCCGTGACCCGCTGTGGCCCTGGCTTTGGGCATGCTGGGCATCCCAAGGGGCTATGTCACCTGCGTGATGCTGTGTCCTGCGCCTGGATGTGTCCTCGGCCAGCTCCCTTCTCTCATCAAGCAGCACAGCCTGGGTAGGCTGGGGGCCACATGCCCTTCACCAGGTCATCATTCCTGTGGTGGCCACCAGGCTCCCGGGAGCCAGAAGATCCCCAGCAGCTTGAAGACACGTGTGGTGGCTTCCCCCTTGACTCGTGCCCACCCAGTGGGTGCTGTGTCCTCTGCAGGCTGTTCCTGTAAAACCTGGAGAAACAGCACCAAGGCAGTGCTGGCCTTACGGAGTGGCCGAGGGCTCAGGGTGGCCCTCTAGCCCCATGCAACCTAGGCCCCTCCTCCCCCACAGAGCGCAGTGCCAGCGGGGCTGACATCGCTCTTAGCCTGAAAAGGCTTTGGGCCCTGGTGGCCCCCAGTGACGTGGCATGCTACCCGTGAAGGGCATGGTGGTCTCACCCTGCAGAGCCCCCTTGGCCCACCCTCCTGGCTAGGCCGCTCACCTCAGCCCCCGAGCGGGGCTACAGGGCACCGGTCCCTGTGGCAGCTGAGGCACAGCCCGGGGATCCACGACGGGACCAGACAGAAGCAGAGAGGCCCCGCCCCAGGGCATCTTCTCGAAGGCACGAGGACACCAGCTGGAGACAGGCTGTCGCATCAGCATCAGCGTCTCTACACAGAGTGTCCCCTGCTCCCTGGGGACAAGGCGCCCTCTGTTCAGTGGCCAGGGCCAGGGATGAGCACCCTGCCTGCTCTCCCTAGGAATAGACATTCGCCCACCCCTACCAGACCGTGTCACCAAGGGCCACTGCCTATGTAAGAGAGGGAGGCGTCCACCTCTCTAGCAGGGCAGTGTGTGTGTATCCAGGTCACATGTACAGTCGTGTCACCACGGAGCACCACACCCTGTGGGCAGTCCTGCAACTGATGCTCAAGCCCTGACTCGGGGCCACGGGGCCACCCTGGCACTCCCACCTGGGTGGCAGCAACAGTGGTGACGGGATGTCTCGTGGCATGCACTAAAGGTATCCTAAAGCCGGGTTAGGGGACACAGGAGGGCCACAGATGAGGTTCTGCGCCACGCCCCTGTGCTGTGAGCAGACCTGTGGCCTGGGTGTCTCTGGCAGGGCTCATCCTCAGCAGTGGAGCCACTGTCCTACCCCTTTCCTTCGCAACCTCCGACAGCAGCTGTGCTGCCACGTTTCTCCCTGGGCAGTGGGTACCCGAGTGCCCATTGCTGGCCCTCGCGTGCATGCGTGCTGCACTCCTCACACACCACCCACCATGGTCCTCAGATGCAACGAGCCCATTGGCGAGGCCACTGGAGGGCCACGCTGGGCATCCGTGCCAGACACAGGTGAGCATTCTGCCGGGGAAGGCCCCTTGCTCCACTGTGACCGCCTCATGTGCTCTGAGTAGACTGTGGTGAGACCGTGGCTGCCCACGCAGTAGAGGCCACAAGCCCCGTAGATAACCCCATCCGGTACTGGCTCCCTACCCCAGCAGCTGTCCCCACCAGTTCCCTCCTTCCTTTCTCACATCCTCATCATTGGGCCTCACATCCAGCTGTATCTGAAGCCATGTTCCAGCGTGTGGCCTGCTGCACCTGTCCAGGTGAGGGTGAGCACTGACACCAGGCGTCTCCGGCACCCGCTACCCCCCATCCCCCAGTACCTGGGTTTTCCTAGGCCTCTGGGTCTCGTGACCATGGTCGGCCCTGGACTCCACCTTGACACTGCTTGCCCCAGCATCTCCCAGAGGCGTTATCACCAGATGCACTGCTGTCACCAGATGATTTCAGACCATGGCCTCTGGGGTGGCAGACGAGAGGTGTCTGGTTCAGCCACATCAGGTCTGTGATGCCAGGACACTGGCACCTATACAGGTCACCTCCTGGAGACACATGGCAGTTTGGGACCAGGATCCCCAGTCCACAGGTGTCTCCTAGCATTGCAGCACCCACTAGGCACAGGTGTGGGGCCAGGTGGCTTAGGGACCCAGGGGCAGATGGCCAGCATGTTTGGGCTCCTGGTGTCCCCAACGGTGCTGTGCCGGAAGCCTCTACAGGGCCTGTCACCATGGCAGGTGGCTCCAAAGGGCTGCCCAGGCCAGTTGCAGCTGAGAGGAGGCAGCTGGTCCTGAGTGGGCATGGTGACGTTTTGCTCAGTTGTCTGGGGTCCCCAAGAGTGAGGACTACAGTGTTGCTGAGCGAACCTACAGGGCTGAGGTTGGCATCTTGGTATCAACAGGGCCTGCCCGGCTCTGGCCTGCAGCTGCTGTGGTAGACTGTGGAATGCATGACATGTCCTAGCATGCACCTGTGTGCCTGCTCTGGGGGCCCCGTCCTCCTCCTGCTGGATTCACAGATCCACCTGCTCATTTACATACTGTTTTGCCCGCTCCTCAGCCAGGGTATAATTTTCAGTCCAACTTGGTCAGAAGAGCCCACCTCCACAGCTCAAGGGGCAGCGGCCCTGGTGGGACGGGAGTGTGTCTTGGTAGGAGGGTCTGCTGGGCCACGCAGGGCCCCAATGGTTCTGGGCAGCCCTAGTCATCCCACCCGTCCTCCAATATATGTGTCACCTGCCACTCAAGCTCTGGTCAGGCTCAGGCTCTGGGCTGCTGGCTCTGTCCACCATGGACAGCTCCCTCCACGGCCTCTGCTTCCCAAGCATCCAGACAGGGCACCCGACAGTGCTGCAGGGTCCGCGTCCACTGCCTGCTCCTGCCAGGCCTGGGCCGCCTGGGTCCTCGGGCAGGGGCCCACAAGGCAGTGTGCACATGCTGGCCATCCACGGGAGGATGTCCATGGTGCAGGAGCACAGCGGTGGGTGGGGATGGACACCACCCTTGCTGGTGTGGCCTCCACATTGCCCTATGCTCAGCTTCCACGTGGCCCCTGCCTAATCACGGTGTCCACATGGGGCCCTTGCAAGGCAGCAGGCATCACCAGGTGCCCCGCACAGTGGACAGCGTGCAGTCGGTGCCCCCCATTAGCTGAGTGTGTGAAAGACTGAGGCCACGGCTGAATGGGGCTTCCTCGGGAGCTCAGCACGGCCAGATCCACAGGTCTGTGTGCTTCGGAACTGTGGGCCGTGCTCCTCAGGAGGGCCAAACACCTGGACCGTGCCCGCGATGGGCAGGGACTGCTTTGTCCTCCCGTGAGCTGCCGTTTCTCGCTGGCGGCCCAGTGCTGTTTGTGGTGCTGTCCTCACCAGTCAGGGTGGCTTCTCAGTGCTCAGTAGTGGTAGCTGGGCACGCTTCACCAGCAGGTGATGATTTACACGAGAGGGCCTTAGCTCCCACCGGAAGTCCCTGGTGGCTGCCTGTGTGCTCTGGGGATGCTGGCCCCTGTGGCAGAAAGTGTCCTCCCATCCCCAGGAGACAAGAGGGGCAAGGAATACCAGGAAAACGACTTGTGTTGCACCCTGGGGAAGCCTGGCCACGTTCTGCCTGCCCTGTGCACCTGCGTGGACCTGGGTACTTGCATGGGTGTGCCCCTGTGCAGACTGTTCCGTGTACACCCGTGGCTCCTCACTGGTGTGTCTGCTCCATCCCCTCCCTGGTGTGTGGCCCGTCCCACCTGCACCTGTGTGCAGCCAGATGCCCCGTCCTACTCCATTGCATGTCACTGTGTGTGGGCACATGAGCCTTCTGGAGGGGAGAGGAGGGGACCTGGGCCTCCTGGTGCTTTTGAGCACAGAGGCTCCTTCCTGGTGCCGTGGCCTTTGCTGACTCATGGATGCTGCGCCGGGCAGGCAACATGCTGGTGTGGGGCCCAAGGCTGAGGACCGCGTGGGTTCAGAGCCTGGCACGGTGCAGTCAGGTCCTTCCACCCAAGCCCTGAGTGGAGCTGGGGACAGCTCCCTTCTCCTCCATGACCTGGTCCTTTCATTTCCGGCGGTGCTGAGGGTGTTGAACTGAGGCCATGTTTAATTTCCTGTCTGCCCCACTAAGGCTGCCTAAACCAGGGTGTGTGGAGAGGCTGGCCGTGGCCGCGCCGGTCCGGCTACATAGCATACTCTCTGAGGGCCAGGCCTCCCTGCCCCTGCCTATCCACCGTGGATACCGGGTAGACCTCACGCCAAGGAGCTGCAGCTGCGACCACCAGCTTACCACCACATCTTACCTCTCTTCTGCAGGTCAGCTGGCCGCCGGTACCTGTGAGATTGTGACCCTGGACCGGGACAGCAGCCAGCCTCGGAGGACAATTGCCCGGCAGACAGCTCGCTGCGCATGCAGAAAGGGGCAGATTGCAGGAACCACGAGGGCACGGCCCGCCTGTGTGGACGGTAAGAGCCTGGCACGGGTGTGGAGTAGGGAGGGCGATGTGTCTCCTCATGTGCCGGGGCCTCAAGGCTCACCTGGCTCAGGCTCAGGCTCCACCGCTTGGCCTTGGGCCAGCACATGACAGGGAATGTGTCCGTGGGCAGCGTGGCATGCACATGGGAGTGCCAACTTCTCACTATGTATGGCTCCCGGTTGCCCTGGTGACAGAGACCCAGCCCTTGGCCAGGTGGCATTGCCCTGCTACACTTGTCAGGTGTAGGGCTGCGACCCATGGCTGGGCCTGCTGGTCTCACTGTAGGAAAGAGAGGGCCACAGGATGCCTCCTCGTCGTGGTCCCCAGGCCCAGCACCAAGGCCCTGGTGCCCATGGTGTCTGCTGTGTGTGGTGGCTTGCTGCCATGAGGATGTGGGCCTCATGCTGTCTGGCAGGGGTCAGGTTCCACTGCCTGGAATGTGGTGGCGGCCTCAGGCCCTCACCCCGTGGCCTGGGGAGGGGCAACCAGACATGGCTGTGCAGTGGCGGGGACCACGCAGAAGCCCCTGGGATGCCACAAGAGATTCTTGGTTCCAGCGCTTGCTGTATGGGTGCCCTGGGTCACCGCCTGGGATCTGTCTTGGGAAACAGAGCCACAGAGCATGTGAGGGCAGCAAGGTCGCTGGCTCAAGTGTGAAAGCGTCTCCCCAGTCCTGGAGGGCATGTGGTGGTGTGGCTTCAGGGCAGCGGTGGCAGAGGAGACTGGGGGCAGGCTGGGGATAGGCTCTGCGGGAAGAGCAGCGAGCAGCAGGGTGGCGAGTGCCCCGCCCTCCCGGGTGAGGTCCATCCCTCGCCTAGCAGCCTGTCCGGATCTGGGGCAACCCTCGGGGCAATGGTGACCTTGACCTCCTGCGCAGCCAGGTAGAGAGAACTGGGAAGTCTGGAGAGATGGGGTCCAAGGAGGGCAGGGCTGGGGCCGAGTCGGCGCTGCCCGAACTGACTCAGAGCTTGCATTTGTGGCTCTGATATGGGGCCTGAGGCGGTCCCTGATGCCTGCATTTGAGTCCTGCCTCAACCTGGAACCTGGCACGCAGGCCTCCACTTCCTGCATTGTGTGCCTGTGGGGTGAGGACCCTGAGTGCGGGCAGAGTGCAGGCCAGAACAGGGGTCACCAGAAGTGCTGGGCCTGGGGCTCAGGGCAGTGAGAGAGGCAGCCCTGGAGTAGCCTGCCCTGCCACTACGCAGTGGACCTTGGCCAGGAGCAGGCGGGCAGAGCGCAGGTCAGTCGGGAGAAGATCCCGGTGCTACCAGCTCATGTCCCGGGCCCATCTTGTGAGCTGGTATGAGGGAGCCCTGTCCCTGAGGACAGGCAGTAGGGCCAACACTAACAGTCTGTGTGTCTGGACGGCCAGGGCAGGGCAGAGGGGCTGTGCTGTGGGCAGTGCCTGGCCTCCCAGAAGTTGTCCATCCACTCACCTATACCACCTGTTCATGGGCTCCATGAGTGACCTGCTGTTCCTTACACATGAAGTAGACCCTCACCTGGCTTTCCAGTGGGCAGTGCATGAGTCCTTGGCCTTGAGCCTCATCTTTACATGGAGGCGAGGGGGCCGGGACCTGGCTGGGCCCTTCGATTGACCCTGATGCGCCTTGCGCACCCGGAAGCTGGAGATCTGCTCCTGATCAAATCTGCTTGTCTGGAGCCATACCCTCCTCTCTCCCAGGGCTCCAGGCACCTCAGGAGCCAGGTCCCAGAGACCCAAATTAAAACCTCACCGTGTTCCAGGGAGGCCAAACAAATTAGTTCGCTAGCGTTTTCTGCACAGTGGGCATTTTCCAGGCCGCCATCTAATTCAATTTCGGCTCCTCTGTTTCTCGCTCTGTGTGCCTCATAAATTTCCCCACATGCACGCAATGGTGTCTGCTGCCAGCAGAACGCTCCAGTGCATCCGGTCAGAGCCGGTCGTGAGCAGGCTTGACTCGAGGTGCTTCCCACCGGCCCTGGGGGCTTGGCGAGTCCGACAGCAGGCAGAGCCAGGCAAGCAGCTCTGTGGACTTCACTCCCGTGTCTGCTGGCATCACAGCTGTGCGTGAACGGCTGAACTCACTTGCGTATTCATTGGAACGAGGCTGTGCACACTGCAGTGGAGAGGCTTCCTGCCTGGCATTGGAGTGGGGCACCGAGGGATGAAGGGGAGCTCACTGAAAAACTTTTCCTGTGGAGAGAGGGTGCAGGTGGTGAGCAGGGACCTACGGGCTTCAGCCTCCCCATCCCCATCTCTGGCCTGAAGCATTCTGGGTAACTAGTCCCCAGTACTCTGCCCCTGCATGAGTGAGTCCATCCTGCTGGGGCTTTCAGGGACAGACAAAAATCTGGAAGCAAAGCAGCTGGGCACACACCTTGCCTGACAGTTAAGTCAGATGGGTCAAAGAGCCAGATGCAAGACCCGTGGCTATGAGCCTCCTAGCAGAAACAGCTGAACCTTCCGGGCCTGGCATTTGGGGGAGCAGGATACTATGCCTCCGGCGATGCCAGGGAGAAGAAAGGAGACCTGCTGGGCTTTGTCAAGAGGAGCGAGCAGAGCGGCATCAGCCTAGCCCTGGAAGATGGCGCGATTGCGCGGAATGGGAGGAGGTCCCGCGTGGCCGCTCCATAAGGTGTAGGGCATGGAGTCCGTGCGTGACCCAGTGCCAGGCCCAGCGCTGTCCCAGGCCTGCAGCCCAGTGAGTGGAAGGTGGTGTCCACACAGAACATGGGCACCGAGGCACGCACCTGCGTGGGTCGTGCCAGCGGAGGACTGAGGACAGCCTGCCCCATGGCACACACGCAGTGGTGTCTTCATTCCCCAGCCTGCACCAGCCAACGGCACTGTCCCCACCCCAGGACCCTTGCAAAGGACTGCGCAGGTGTGACACATGCAGGAGCAGTGGCTCGTGAGACGGGAAGGTCGGGGCTATAGCCACAGGGTGCGTAGGTAAGGGGCCAGGGGTGGTCATTTTGGGGGTGACAAGATTCTTCTACAACCCACTGTGGAAGGCCAGCCTTTCCCTGCCTATTAGTCTTAGGCAGGTGCCACAGCGTCCTTGCCCAGGAGGGGCATGCCAAGATCTGTGGCACTCCACTTCTACCACGCACAGTCTGGGGGAGGGGCAGACTCCCAGTGGTCTGCGGCTCATATCTGTGTGTTGCCAGCAGTCTGCTGTGTCTCCCAGCCTTGCTCCGCACTCAGGACTCTGCCCTGCCCAGGTTCTGGGAGAGGGAGCAGCTGTAGTCGGCTCATGCTCTGTAGCCCCAGGCCCTTGGGCTCCAGGATGGATCTATGCCTGCAGGGCTGTGTGGCATAAGCCCCTGGGAACTGGAGCACTCCCTGGGGCACATCGGCACCGCCCTGCCTTCCTGGGCCACCTCTGTACTGCCCAGCACCCTCAGCAGAGAGAGGCTGAGTCTCGTGCACATCAGGTTCCCGACAGCTCCCAGCAGGACCTGGCGTCAGAGGACAGTGCCAGGATGCCCTTGTGTAGGGGATCTCCCGGGCCACTCCGGGTGCATCCGTGTCAGGAGCCTGAGATCAGCTCTGGCTGGGCCACATGGAGTGATAGTCACCGAGCTGGTGGCCAGCGTGCTTTCTCTGAGCTGTTTGACCAGAGGAAAGAGGCATTCTCCAGCAAGGTGTCCCTTGGATACACCCGGATCCTGCTGCTCTCGGTTGCTAGAAAACCATAGCGATTATTTAACATCACTCAAAGGTGAGAGGTCAGGCCAGGTGATCATCTATATGGTTTAGATCAAAAATGAGGTCCCACTCAGTTCTCCTGTGTGCAAGGTGTCTGGACCACGGAGCACTGTCCATCAGTGGCTGAATGTGCTGCTGGAGGGTGGGACCACTCAAGTGTGGCTGGGAAAAGTGCATCTCCCTCCCTCTACTTCCACTCTCCCCTTCCTGGCAGCCATGGAGTGCCCTGCTGTGCTCCGCCAGCCCCTTGCATAGCGCTATTCCTGCCTTGGAGCTGCCTATCATGGACTGAACCTGTGGAAACCACAAGCCAAGTATACTTCCTCTCTTTTAAATTGTGTCAGGCTTTGTCCCAACCAAGAGGACAGTGGCTAATACACCATCCACTCAGGGGTTGGGCTCCCCTGCATGGGCTCCGCTGCCCACCCACGCGTAGCTCTGGGGAGTCTGGGTCCAGGTGAGGGAGAGAAGCCCTGGCATTCACAGCACCTCGTGCATTGGGTTCCCAAGTACCAGAAGCCACTGTGGCATGACTGAGCTTGGTATTGGGACCATCCTGTCATGCTCAGCCTGGGAACCTGGGGAAGAATGGGCCCCAGTGCAGGGCTTTCCCAGGCCTGGAAGAGGTACCATTTCAGAGGGCCTGGGAATAAGGGCCTGCCGAGCTTCAGGGCTGTGACCTCAAATAGACCGTCCTTCCTGGGCCCAGGGGAGGAGTCCCCAGTGTCCATGATGTTCCCGGTGCCCTCCTACTGACCAGGTTGTGCTTCTCAGCCTGCTGGGCTATGTCCTGGTCTGCAGCTCTGCATAGTGGGTCCATTGTGGTCACTGCTTAGATCCCAGGAGAGCCAGTGGCCCTGGGAGTGGGGGTGCAGGACAGTGCTGGGGCCTCAGGCCATATTCTGCAAGGACCACAAACCCTGTGATTCTGAGAAGAGCCCTGGGGTCCATGGCCTGGGGATCTGGACCAGGTGCTGGTGGCATGCCAGCCAGAAACCAGAGTCAAGGCACCTGCAGCCTCAGCAGGCTGAGGGCCACTCTGCCCAGAGCAGGCAGTCCTGGGCCTGCACAGGGTCGAAGCAGCAAAGAACAGTCCAGACAATGAAATTAGCAAGACTTCGCCCAGGCCGGGGGAGGGGCAAGAGGCAGAGGCTGAGGTGACTGAGAGGAGAAGACAGGAAGGAGAGAGATCAAGGAATCCTGCCTATCTAGGAGCACAGCGCCTGTCTGCCAGCATATCAGGGGTCGGGGATGAGACAGCACGGTCCAGGAAAAAGTGCAGCACCAGAACTGGCGCAGGAGGAGCCAGGTGTCTTCGTAGACCTGTGGGGAGAGGAGTCACGCGTCGCCAGAGCTTCCCAGCGAGCCCCAGAGCAGGTGGCGGCCCTGATGACCTGCAGCCCCTCAAAGCCCTCCACACCGGAAGAACAGGGGAACCCTCAGTCCAGGAGTGAGGCAGGGGTTCCCCCCATACCAGAGGCGTCAACAAAGGCATCACAAAAGAACTGCAGGCAGGGCCGGCAGTATAGCTCAGTGGATTAACCTCTTGCTTAGGGAAGCACAGGGGCCAGGGTTCAGTTCCTGCCTGCTGCACAGACCCTGGTCTCAAGCCATGGAGCTGGTGATGGAGACCGGGGGCATGGGGGGGGGGTGCCATGCACCTATAATCTTAGCGCTCCGGAGGTACAAGCAGGAGGATTGTTATGAATCAATAGTGAGGCCCTGTACAGAAAGAAAGAAAGAAAGAAAGAAAGAAAGAAAGAAAGAAAGAAAGAAAGAAAGAAAGAAAGAAAGAAAGAAAGAAAAAGAGACAAAACCAAAAGAACTGCAGACCACAGGGAGAAAAATCCCTAAGTCCTCCAAAGATGACAAACTGGATCCAGCAATGGGTGGGTGAAAAGCGCCCGGTGCCAGGGCCACCTAGACTTTCAGTGACAGGAGCTTGGCTCCGCGGATGGGTCAGTCACTGTGACGTGGTGCCGAGAGCACATGCGGTCGTGTCAACAGCTGCTGGAGAGGTCGGGAGCGACGCCCTGCACCTGCTCTTTGTGTCCGAGTTACCCCTCTGTCACTGCTGGGACAAAATACTTGACACTCAGTTATGGAAGGTAAGGTCTATCTAGCTCACAGTTAGTGGAGGTTTCAGTCCATATTCGGCTGACTCCAAAGCAGAGCGGCCCATGGCAGAGGGCAGCCACTCATGGTGGCAGAAGACAGCAAAGGGCCAAGGGAGGAGCCGTGGGTACGGCTGCGGAGGCAGCTAGCAAGCCTCGTCCCCTCCTTACATTTGTAATGCACATTACCTACATTAGTGCAGGCGCAGCACCCACACCCATAATCCCAGCACTAGATCAAGGATCACTCACAAACTCCCAGTCACCCCAATCTGCCTGAGGCCTTGGGGCACAACCAGACACAAGCCGCAACCCTTGGTAAAGCAGTCGGCAAACCAAGAAGAGAAGAGAATGTCATCAGAGTGGCACGGGCACTGAGAGCTCTGTGTATAGCCCTGAGGATCGGCGTGTTGTCCCTCGGATCAGGAGCAAGACAGGTGCTGCTGGCTGGGACCTCAGTGCCCTGAGCTACCAGGAAGGAGAGGGACGTCCCCGCCTGGGGTTTGTGCAACGCCCCGCACATTGATGACGTATTGTCAAGTTCGGTCTGCTCTGAATTAATAATGCCAGTCCCTCACCCTCACTTCTAATCAGGATCTGAGTATAATGAGCATTCCTGAGAGGAAACAGCTGGGCTGCATCTCTGAGGAAATTCTCCCCAGGCATCCCAGAGCTAATGGCCCCAGCATGTGGCATGGCTGCCAGTGAGGACACTCCTGCATCGCCGGGATGGGCACGGGATGTTGGGGCCGGTGAGATGCTTCCTTCCCACTCCACACCTGACACGGGCTCACTGGGGTCCTGTTACCCCCCCCATACCCACCCCTGCATCCAGCTGGGAGCCGAGGGCTCTGCAGAGGGTGGGAATGTCCCTAGGGTGGCATCAGGTGGAGTCCCCAGCCCTGTTGCCCTAGGAAGGACACTATTAGGGTGTCTAGTGGCTGCTCCTGGCTCAGGGTGGAGTGAGCCTATGCCTGCCACTGTGGCCTCAAGGTGGCAGTTTGGTGCGTAGTTAACGAGGCTGGCGCATGCAGGTCCACACGGTGCCAGCTCCTGCCTGGGGCCACCAGTATATTACTGCCAGATGTTTTTCCAAGTATCAGCTGCAGGAGACACAGCTGTCACCGTGGGGTTGGTGCACCAGTTGCGTGCAGGGGAGCCAAGCCCTGTGCACAGAGGAGCTGAAAACAGTGGGGTTGGGGCTGAGAGCTCCTGGGAAACCCTCTACTGTCCCTCCTGGAATATGCCTGCAGCTCCGAGCTGCTCCAGACCTGGCATCTGGACACAGAGAAAGAATGGCTTGAAGCCTCGGAGGGTGTCAGAGACCCCACAGACATGGTGTAAAGCACAGGGGTACTCTGGGACCGGGGCAGAGGGGACACAGGGCACCATGCCCGGAACCCTGGAGGAGGGGAAGGCATCCAGAAAGGGAGTGGCGTCCATGCCCTTGGTACTCGGGGGCAGTGGCACAACCAGCACGGTGTCTGCGAGCCTTCTTCAGGAGAAGCACCTACCACTGAGCGTCTAGCCCATGCCTTCCGGCCACAGAGGAGACACACAGACAGCAGTCTGCTTGTCCCCACGGTCCACCATCAGTGTCTTAGGCACGGCCTCTGTCTCCCGCCAGGCTTCAGGTGCACAGAGAGCTGCACCACAGAAGCTAGACCCCAGCACTAGGGTGTCCAGGACCTTGGGGACCGCCTGTGGAGGGATCTGTGTGCAGCTCTGCCCTGCCCCCAGCCCAATCTCACTGTGAGGCGGAGTGCAGAAGAGGACACAAGAGAGCTGGACTCCAGGCTGTATCCCCTAGCAGGCCCAGTGCCCCGACTGAAGGGCCTGAGGTAGGTGGGGAGTAAGGGTGGAACGGACTCCAAACCAGGGAGGCTTTCTGGAGGAGGCAGCGGCCCTCTCCAGGCTGCATAGATCGTTGCTGTCCTCTGAGCTACACAATTGGTGGCCGCAGGGCTGGGGCAGAAAGGCTCCCTGCATGGCACGGGCTCTGGTGTGTGTAGCCCTTGGGCTAGGAAGGGCCCTTTGCTGGGCAGAAACCCTTGTGGCGGCTCTGGTGCTACTTGGCATCCTGATTGGTGTAAACTAAATGACCTGGCCTGGCACAGTGGCGCACACCCGAAATCCCAGGCCTCAGGGAGCTGCAGCAGGAGGATCATTGTGAGCTCAAGGCCAGCTTGGGCTAAAAAGCGAGCCAGTTCAGGCTGCAAAGGCCAGCCCAGACTGCATCGCGAACCTGTCTCAAACAGTCCATCAATAAATATTAAATGACCTAATGACAAAAATACTGCAGCCAGGGCTGACTGGGAACATCAGTTTCACTTGGACCTCAGATGCTGCTTTGATCGGGGGTGGGCAGAGTGGGGCATGGGTCTGGTCCGTCTTCCTCCCAGCCCTGGTCACTTTCAGGGCCACCTGGACGCAGCTTCCTGGGCAAGCCCTGCTCCCGTGTCCTGCCGGGAATAGGCCTGTTCTCCAGACCTAGATCCCTGAACCCTGCAGTGGTGACTCCATCCTCAAAGCTGTCGCTCCCTCAGATCCTCTCCAATTGGTGCCCAGGAAGGAGCCTGGTACTGGTACCCAGTGAGTGTGCCTGTCCCAGAACCACCCAGGAGATGGGTAGAGATGGGGCCTTCCAGCAGGACTGAGGGCAGTGTAGCCCAAGGACACGCAGAGGCCATGGACCCGGCCACCCTCATTGTTAGAGGTAGCCCGGCTGCCCTGAGCACACCCAGCACCCTGGGCATACATAGACACAGAGTCGGAACCCCTCATCACCTGCCCCGGCCGTGGGCACAGCCTGGCCCCACCAGCCAGCCCTGGCCTCCAGGGTCATCTTTGCCTGGGGCTACGTCAGTTCTCTTCCTACCAGTGGATGGAGCAGAGTGAGTGGAGCACTTCCTCTGCAGGCCTTGCCCCTGTGCAGGGAAGGGAGTGTGTGGTACAGGTCCCAACAGGGGGACGTGACCTCAGGTCTGTGTCCAGGCCCACTCATCCTGGGGTACCCCGGATGTGAACCTGCAGGATGCCCAGCACGCATGCAGCAGTGCCCAGGCCTGGTGCCACCACCCTAGGTGGAGCAGCAAGAAGAAGGAAGGGCACAAAAGGGCCTTCTGGACAGGAGCACGGCTGGAGGAGGCCTGTGGCGCCAGCGTCTGGGGCCATCCTGGGGCCAGCCAGGCTTGCAGGCCGTGGGTACAGAGGTGGCGACAGGTGGCCGTTGGCTAATGGTGTAACACAGCAGGAGGATAAGCTGGGAACACTGTGATGAGGGCTGGCCCATGTTCTGGGTCCCTTCTGGGGCTGGCTTTGTGGCTGTGGCATGGAGTGCGGGGAGCTTGGCTGCAGCAGATGTGAAAGGCAGCTGCAGATGAGGTGGGCTGGGAAGGGTGAGGGGGTCGGGGCGAGCCTGGCGTATGGCAACCAGGTCTAGCTGTGTGGACAGGAAGTGGGCAGCCCTGAGCTCAGGCTCACAGGCTGGGCACACAAGCTCACCAGCAGGCTGTGTGCACAGTGCCCAGCGGGTGTAGGGCTGCTGGCAGGACAGGGGATGCTGCGGCTGACCAGGGATTGTGGGGCCACTGGGGCTGGGGCACGGCACCTGAGGGTACAGAGCCCAGCTGTAGGAGTCAGCCAACAGCCGCAGAGCAGCTGTGCCTCCCCAGCCCTTCTGTCTGGGCAGCTGGTGCTGGCATATAGGGACCCACTGGTCTTATTGCAAACGGTTCTACCTGGGGAGTCATGGTGGCCATAAGAATGAGAAAGATAGACAAGACAAAAAGCCGGGCTAGGTGGTGGCCAGTCTGTATGATGGGCAAGACTAACTCCACACACCAAACAGATCTTTATTTATACTTTTGCAAAGTTTGTCACATGACACAAGGTTGCCTAGCAACTAATAGCTGGCCTGAGCCAGACTGGAAGTTTTTCTCAGGACTGGGATAGCTTGTTTGCTTTAGACACAAGGCCTAGTCCCACCTACACACACTTGATCAATTTCCTGGCTTCATGCGGCTCCCAGTAGCAGGAGGGAAGAAGGGCCCCTCCAGTCAGGAGAGCAAATTAGAGAGCAAATTCTATCATGCAGTGAAGCTCCTTGGTGCACGCCTCAGACAGGTGGTCTCTGCCCCAGGGATGCTGGGCTGCCCAAGCCTTCTTTGCCAAGGAGATGGAGGCTCTGGCCCCACTTTCTAAGAGACTTGGGTACTTGGGTACTTCACCTGCCTGTCCCGGCCCCACAGTGCAGATTGTGGCCAACTTCAGATCTAACATGCGTTTTACAATATTGTATTGGCACTAATAATGGGTAGGTGCTGTCTTGCTGTTACCCCATAAACAATCGTCTCTTCCTGTATTGGGTACAAGTCACACAAGGAGGATCTAAACAAAACTAGAACCCAAGACGAGTGGCCATTCTTCCAGAAACGTAACTTAGACATGCAGTAGGCACACACAGTGTGTAAAGTTGAGCCTCTGCGCTCTGGCTGTCTCTGCGCCATGCTCTGCAGACTCCCCCATCTGGGAGCCCTCCATCCGTGGCCTCAGGAGTCCGTGGCTCCTCTCACGCCATGTGGAGAGCATCCGTGTTGTCATGAGTGGGGACGAATGGCATCTGCACTGCTGGTAGACATGGGCGCACCCTGCGTGGGGCTGAGCTGTGAGTCAGCTGTGGCCAAGGCTGCCAAGCATTCCTCGAAGCAGGTGTGCCATGCACAGCCGGGTAAGCGCACGCCGGAGCACCAAGGTATGTCCTGGCGGCATCCCTTGCTCAGTCCTGACCGTGAACAATGCCGAGCTGATGGGCTGTCTGCGACACGCCTGTGTGCCCTGCACCACTGCCAGCCCTCGGTTAGGAGTGGCAGGAGCTACTGTCCTCTGCCTCTGAGCCTCGCCACCCGGGCCCGCGCCTGCCCTGTGCCCTCTGCCCAGTGGGGTGCTTGTGGAGCATAAGTCCTTAACTCTGCCCAGACCCGGATCCATCGCCCGTGTCCTGGGGGTGACGAGAATCCTGCGACCTCTCTCCTAATACCTGAGACCTCCGCCTGGCCTGTGTGCCCGGCCCCTGCGCTGCATGCGCTGAGGGTTTCGTGGGTCTGCGCTGGGTCTGCAGTTTCCTTTCGCTCTGCGCATGGGTATCTGACAGGCCCTGCATCCCCTAGCGAAAAGTCCTAGCCTTTACTCCCGATGGTTTTATGTGAAGTTCTGAAATGCCTTTTGAGAATGCGGATGGGACTCGGCGCTGATTCTGTCACGGCTAATTAGCCAATCACTGGCTGCGCCCTGGCTAATCAGCAGCAAGCTGCGGCCGGGCTCGGCTGACGGCTGTGTGTTCACCCCAGCCGCAGTGGGAACGGCGGGGTTTCTGCTTCCGCCTTACTTCCCGGGCTGGAGCTGCAGCAGAGCAGAGAGACTGCTCCGACTTTCCACTCCTGCTTTGTGCCCTCAGCCCTGACCTCCTGCTGGTTCCACAGAGTGCAGGGATGCTGTGGTCCCGAGGGCCCCTGGCCTGGTGGCCTCGCTCATGGCCTTGCAGGCAGAAGTAGGAACCACTGTGCCCCGTGGTGAGGCAGAGCCCATGGCACGCCTGCCCCCTTGTCGGCTAGCAGGACGACTTGTCCCTGCAGACCCTATGGACAGCTGAGGGGTTGGTCCTCATGAAATGTGAGCTAGAAGCCAGGAGGGGACTTCAGGGGCCACATGGCCCTCAGAGGGAGGACGCCGAGCTCTCGCTGCAGCCCAGAGACCGCTCCGGGCCACAGGGCTTGGGGCAGTGTCTGCCTGGTGCTGAGCATGTGCCTCTGTGTGTTCTCATGGAGTCTCCATTTCAGAGAAGTTCTCAACTCACTTTAGGAGCAGGGCAGAAGCTTGCCACGGCTCCCCCAGGGGCCCCTTGCGGTGGTGAGACCCTTCAGTCAGAATCTGTGTGTTGTTACTAGCCACGGTTCAGAGGGGACCCTGGTGGCGTGGCATATATTGTGTTCTTTGCCAGGTGTGTAGCATAAGTCACCAGGATAGTGTCACCCGGCGTGATTCCACAGTCTCAGAGCTGAGCCTGAGCCTGTGCCACCTCTGGCCCTGTGTGCTGGTGGTGAAGGCTCGGTCCTCGAGGGAGGGCCCAGTCACGCATCTCTGCACACCCACCCCACCCGCAGGAAGTGAGTAGGAGGCTGCAGGGAGCAGCCTCACAAGGGACACCCCGAAAAGCTTCTGCAATGTGGAAGGCTTCTTCCGGAATGCTCTTGGGCCTGTGTGGTCCAGACCAGGGTGGCATGAGGACAGGGAGGGAGGCAGTGGGGATTCGGCGGGCCAGGACCTCAGCGCATCAGGCAGGGGACAGCCAGGAACCACAGCTGTCTGGCTTGGCCAGCGCTGCCTGATTATCCCCCTGCCTGTCCTTTTTGCCCATGAATAGGGAGCGTCCTGCAGCAGAGGGGCTGTTGCCCACTGCCAGGAAAAGGACCGGGAAAAGGAGAGGAAAGATTGCAAAACTTCTAATAAAATTACATTTCCCAAAATAGCCGTAACTGCGTTCGTGATGTATTGGCACCCTTATCGCTTCTGACACGGCCACTGTGGGTGAGAGACCAGGAGTCTCCCTGCGTGCGCCCCCCCACCCTGTGCGCCGCTCTGCTGTTGATATTTATTTCTCTCGAAGGCTTCCCTGCAAGATATCAATGCTCCCCAGGACTCCCAGCCTGCACTGTGACTCGCCACCTGCCTAATTCAATTTCTCCTCTGTCCTGACTCCCCCGACCGAGGCCATCGGCTTCCGGCCGGCCGAGCTGCAGCCTTCACATCCCAGCTCCAGCTCCGGCTTCAGGGAGAATAATCCGCAGCTGGGCAGTGCAGGCTGCCCTGAGATTAGCTCCCTCCCGGGGTGCAGATTACCTGCCCTGCTAGGAAAGACGAAACATCCAAGGGGCCTCATGAGGCCAGAACAGGCTTCCTCCTAGGTACTGCTGAGGTCCTCGTGTCCCAAAAGGACAGTGGAGAAGGTACAGCCCTGGGAGGGGCCGGGGGTCAGCACTGCACAGAGGGGGCAGTTTGTTCACCCAAAGCTGAAGACAAGGGACCAGGAAACGACTCCCAGCACCCCAGCTCTGCCTCTGTCCTGACCCTGGGATTCCAGCGCCCGGGACCAGGAGATACAAACTTGCTCCCCAGCCATGCGGACTGCAGTGGCATCTGTGACAGCAGTGTCGGTGGGCTGAGACCGGCACCGCCTCCACCTCAGGTGTTGAAGCAGGCGGCTGCAGCTGCGGGCCAGCCCAGCCAAGGGGGTTCACCTGCCAGAAGCAGGAGTGCCACATGCGTAAAGGTTCAGCCCCGGCCATCCCTCCTCGAAAAGCCCAGGCAGCCACCTTCCTTTCTTGCCCAGTTTCATTCTCAGTGGATCTTCAGTGGTGCTGCATCCTTGCGAGGACGGGGCCACCACAGTGTGACCAGGCTCGCCAGCCCCAGGTGCCCAGTCACCATGGCAGGGGCTCCTCCATGTGAGCTGCCCCTGGGGCCAGGGAGCACCCCACCTGCAGGATCCCTTCTCCCCCAGACGAACACCATTCTCTCCCCGCACGAGGTCACCCCGAGTGGCCCAGAGCCAGGTGCCGGCAGGGCAGTGTTCCTGCCACTGTGGCAGCATGCCTGCCACAAGCCGGGCATGTGGTCTCTCCCAGCGTCCCCAGCGCCATGCCTCTTGCTATACATAGGAGCGGCCCAGACCCAGAGCCCTGCAGCTCCCGCAGCGCCCCATCTCAGAGCTGAGGTCTCAGGGCCAGGCCGGGCTGCCTCTGCCTGAGCTGTCTGTTCCAGTCAGCCAGTTGGAAGTGGAAAAACCCAGCAATCCCTGGCCTCTGGCCCTCCTCTACCCCTGGCCGGGGCTTGGTGGCTCAGTACAAACGAGGGAACCCGCTGGTCATAAAACAGACAGGAGCCTCTTCTGCAGGAGGGCAGGGGGCAAAGCTGGGAGCCAGGGCATGGGCCCTGGGGACAATAGGCAGAGGCAGGGGCCTTGTGCTGGAGCAGCTCCCGGCCCTGGGGTGGCTTAGGCTGGCTTGTGCAGCCTGTAATCCCGTAATTGGCCCATAATCGCCGTGTGCGCTGAGCTGGTCGGCCGTCCTTAATAGTGGTTTTTATGGTAAATAAATGCAGTATTTGTTACAGCTCCTCCATCAGGGGCATTTTTGCCTGGAAGAGGTCGTAGAGATTTGGTTACAGAGAGAGTCTGGAGTGTGGTCTTCAGCGAGGATCCCTGCCTGAGGAGCAGGCTGGGTCCAGACCCCTGCATAGGCGCCAGGCACAGGTTGGGCCACCTGGCTGAGGCGCTGTGACTCTGTCACCTCATAGGGCACAAGGAGGAACTGGGCCCAGGCACTCCGTCACAGCCCTGAGGGCTGGGAAACACCTCCTGAGTCGAATGAGGGCGATTCCACGCAACGGAGGCCATTATGAACCTCAGCTCCTCCGCCACAGGCTTGATGGGCCCCTGGTGGCTTCGCTCTGTGATAAATAAGTCCAGGAAGTGCCATTTCCAGAGGCCATGACAGGGCATGCCACCGTACCTACAGGAAGGAAAACCCTGCGCCTGGCTAAGTCAGACCATCATTGTCTGACTTAATAGGAGGCTGGGTGTGGGGAGGCCAGGGTGGGGCATCACGCTCAGGGACCGTGGAGAACAAGAGGCGCTGGTGTGTGCCAGGGACACAGAAGCCCGAAGCAGTGCGTGCGTCATCCCAGCATGCGTGGGGTCACGGGCGAAAGGCAAGGACCCTGTCCCTGGCCAGGCTGCTCTGGCTAGGCCTGTGCCTGCAGAGCGCTCCCAGCTGCAAGAAGTTCAGCAAGCAGCTGAGGAGGAGAGGGTCCTGGCCATGCTCGTGTGCCCAGAGGGCACAGAAGGGTGTGACTTTCTCCCAGTCGGAGGTCAGGCCCACCAAGACCTCAGGGTGTCAGCCAGGCAGTCCTGCCACTGTCTTTGGGGCATTGTGGTGTCTCCGATGTCCTCACCCTGCACCGCTCAGAGTAGCAGCACCTTCCATGTTTCTGTCTGAGGGGAGCCTGCCCTCCTGGCCAGCGGACCCCAGCCAGTCCTGACCTGGGTGACAGGCACAGTCACCTGGCAGCGCCAGCACCCAAGTTGGCTTCAGGGCTCCTCCAGCTCTGGTCACCAGATGTGATGACGGCCCCTCCCGGACAGCAGATGGAGAAGCCGCTCTGGGAAACCGCGGGCATCCGAGTCTGCACAGCACGTTCACACCTAGCACCCACCTTGAGCATGTGTGTAACAATGTTCTAGGAACTTCTGAGTGGTTTAGACTGCAGAGAAAAGTAGGGCACAAACAAGGAAATGGAAGTGATTTTATTACCTCCAAAGAAATCTCTTTTCTGAGTGTTTATGTATCAGAAGAGGAAAAGGAACACTTCATACATACAGAGGGAACCACTGCGTGTGAGGTTACATTTCCTGAAGCATGGCTGGCTGCAGACTCCTCAGCTGGGTGTAGGATTTTGGGGTGACCAGCCCTCCAGAGCATGGAGGCTGTGGCTCCCGGTCGTGTCACAGCTGTACTGTTCCTCCCCTGGCGACCCCTGTGGGCATGGTTCTCCGTGGGAAGCCCACCCCCAGCAGCTGGGCAGTCCTGAGCTGCCTTAACTGTGGTGTGGGCTGAAACGCTCAGGCCCAAGACCCTGCGTCCCGTATCCCTGCCATGTGAGGCCAGGACGCCCCACCCCACCCCGCCCGTGTTCTGAGGGAGGTCCTGGGCCCTGTCTGGAGGCAGTCATCTGATTTGTCCTGCAGTGTGCTCACTTCCTCTTTACCTTGTGGTGACTGTCAGGAAGCCATTGCTCCTGCTGACGCAGTGGTGGCCCTCCCACGGGCTCTTGGCTGTCTCTTTCTGGGTAGAGGAGAGAATGAGGGGAAACTGCTGAGAATGAGGCTGGCTTGGGACTCTGTTTCTGCAACAGGAGCCACATAACAGGCACGTGGTGCCCTCAGTAGGCCTGGGCAGCCCCATCACCAGCTGCCTGGACATGGCACCTGCTGTCACTCATACTGAGGAAGGCGACACCTGCCTGCTGTCACCTGGAAACAACTGTCCGGCACCCCAGGGCTGCCACATCATGTGGTCACATCTGTCCTACCATCCTGACACGATGGCTGCAGGTGTGTCTGCAGGGTTGGCAGTGGCAGCCTGCACCGTGCAGCTGTGGCAGGAGCCTCAGGAGGTGCCGTGGTGCCTGCTGGACCCTCTGGGACACTGAACAGGGCCTGAGCCAAGACTGACTGGAGCAGGGGCCTTTTTCTGGTTACCTGTGAGCCCCACACTGCCACCCAGGACAAACATCCACAACAGTCAAATGCCCTGACAAGTGTGTTGGCATCCTGAGCCCAGCGCCCAGGGCCAGGACCCTGCTGGAAGTGCAGTCTTGCCATACACAGTCAAGTGAAGAGTGCTCCATCTGGTCTGGCTGGTGCCCTAGTGAGTGGGAGTTGTGGACAGAGTCACAAGAAGGTGGCCATGTGACACCTGTCCAGAGGGAGTAGCGCAACTACAACTGAGGACACCTGCATCGGCACCCTGCCGGGAGCCAAGAGACAGCTGCCCACCCATGCTTGGGTGGCGCTCTGGCCTCGGTGGGACCACACACTTTGGCACCATCCGCTCACCCTACGACCTTTCTCCTCCCTGCCCTCAGCAGCAGCCCCTGCCCCGCCCTCCCCGCAGCCGTGGCATGAATCCAGCACAGCCCCAAGCCTCAAGCTCAGGACCCCTCATTCACCCTGCCAGCCTGAGCTCTTGGGGCAACCTGCTGTGACTTCCCTCCAGAGGGGGGCCATAGTGTGGCCTCAGAGACTCCCCCTGGGAGGGGGATGTTCACAGCAGCAGGGCAGGCTAGGCGGGTGTAGGTGGCCTCCGCTTGTCCAGGCCACACCCACTTATGTCCTAGGTCACATCAGTGAGCTCCCAGCGGGGTGGGCCTTTGGCCTGCGGGACCCTGTGGCCCCTCACTTGTGTGACACCCACTGTCCTCCTGGAGCCCTGCTGTCACCCCACCGCGATGGCCAGGGGCTGACCTGCTTCTGGAGTTTTGTTGCCAGAGCCAGAGCCAGGCCCACAGTCATGACCAAAGACTTTGGGCTCCTACCCCCTTATCCCCAAGTGACATCACATCCCCATGCCCAGCTCCACGGCTGTCCTCCCACACCTGAATTCATGCAGGATGTTGTTTAGAGGTTTGTTACCAGTGTCTCCATAATATTCGGCTAGTTTTCATAAGAACAATCTGCATTTTCCTCTTGATGGAGTTAGGTCATGACAATTGAGCTTTTCAAGGGCAGTGGCCCTACAGACTGTCACGGGCAGCAAGGTGTGAGGACACTCAGCTCTTGAGGACAGGTCACGGATACAGCTGCCACAGGCCAGGTTGCTATCCAGACACTTACGCAGATGGGCGAGTGCGCTGGCTAATAGTTACCTAGTAAGTTAACCGGGTGGCCAGCCCTGGGAGAGCAACAGGCACCAGTACCCACTGGCCCCGGGGTGACGGATCCAGCATAACTGGCCCTGCAGCCCTCCTTCCTCAGACTTAGTTGCTGTTAACAGCCCCATTCACAGCCCAGAGATAATAGTTGAGTTGGCAGAAGAGACTTCATACAGAGTGGCATCTGAGGCCAGGGTTAGGTGCTCAGGTGGTCAGGACATGCACCTGCTCTCTCTTATCTGTCCCTGTACCTCAGGAGCAAGGCCCACCCCAGGATCAGCGAGTGATGGATAAATGGGTGGGCTGTGAGAGAGGAATGGGTGGTGAGTGAGTGAATGGATGATGGGTGGATAGATAGGCGGATGGACGGATGGATGGATGGATGGATGGATGGACGTGTGGCAGATAGGGATGGACAGACAGATGGCTGGGTGGGTGGATGGATGGATGGATGGATGGATGGGCGGATGGATGGATGGGCGGATGGATGGATGGATGGATGGATGGGCGGATGGATGGATGTGTGGCAGATAGGGATGGACAGACAGATGGCTGGGTGGGTGGATGGATGGATGAATGTGGCAGGTAGGGATGGATGGATGGATGAGAGATAGATGGATAGGTGAGTGACTGGGTGGATGATGACAGACTGCTCGATGAGTAGATGAGTTAATGAATGGATGGTGGATGGGCAGGCAGATGAATGGATGAATGCATGGCAGGTAGGGATGGACAAACGGATGGGTGGATGGATGGATGAATGTGTGGCAGGTAGGGATGGATGGATGGATGGACGGATGGATGGATGGATGATTGGATGGGTGGACAGATGGGTGGGTATTTCATGCACCTGCCATTGAAGCTTCTCATGAACATGACCAGTCTAAGTCCTAGTGAGGGCTGCAGCCCCCCTGGGGAGCAGGCAGAGCTCTGAGCCTTAGTGTCCATCGGCTATGGCCAGTGTCTCCCAGAGGAATTGGCAGTCAGCCTGCAGGTGGCCCTCACTGTAGGTCTGGTGCCCTCACTTCCCAGAGACCGGCCTACAGCCCCAAGCACCCGCCCTCTCTGTTCCTAGCAGGGCCTAGGCCAACCCTGCAGAGGAGCGTACCATCCCGTCTGCATGGCGACTGGAGATGCCCCACACAGTGAAGGCTGCTGTACCCAGATCTGCTCCACGAGCAAGGGGCCAGGGCCCCGGAGCTGCCAGGCAGCAGGAGCTGCTTTTTCTGACTGTTCCAGAAAAACGGCTCCTGTCTTCCTCCTCAACAGCTGCTGTCAGTGCTTAGGAATTCGCCCAAGGAAAATGATTAGAGTCTTTCTCTTCCTTCCTCTCACATGTCTCCGTCCTAATGAAATAATGAAACAGGTAGCTCATGACAACTGCAGGGCTGTTTTTTCCCCTCTCTCAATCTAATTTGATTACCCGAATTTGGAGTGTTCTGCACAGGGTGGTGCGGAGTGCTAATCACAAAGCGAGGCTCCTCTTCCTTGAGGGCTGGCGGGGACGGTTCCAGGCAGCTAATGAACCACTCCAATCAGAGGGCCATCTTGAAAATTAATACATTCTACTGTAACTATTTAAAGAAAAAATAATTATCAAGACTGTTCTCACTAAATTATGCTGTCTAGAAGTTGTAGAAAGAAAATGCTGTCTAATTTTAAGATAGAATACGGGTTTTGCAGATTTTTCTTCTCTTAAGTGATTAAAAGATTGAATGTTGGGTTTTAAATCCCACAGAACACCACCCTGTGCTGGCGGCTTCCCTTGTGCTTGGCTGCTGGCTTCCATCTGCCCGTGAATGCTGGGGCTTAAGGCCACACTGCCACCAGTCTGCTTCAGGGACAGTAGGTAGCTCTTCCCTCTCCCTAGGGATGTGTTTCTCTGGAGGGTGCTGAATGAGAGTCTTCAGGCCCCAGCCTCAGTGGAGAGCTATGTCCTGCCGAGCAGGACCCTCGTGGGCCTGAGATGATCTCAGGGCTCGGCCCTCCTTCCAGCCCTCCCTGCTTCCCACAGTCTCGGAGGCCCAGGCTCCAGAGACAAGTACAGACCCCTCCCTGGCCCCACACCTTCTCCTGGAGTAAACCCCAACTCTGGACCCCATCTGGACCACGTGGCTCATCCCTAGGGTCTTGGGGCCTGGGAGGTCCAGTCAGGCAGGACTAGCTGATACCCTCAGAGCCAGACCTGAGCGTGGTACAGAATCCTGTGTGCTGAGGTTCCCCCCTCCTGATGCTCATGTCCTGAGGGGCAGGGGTAGCATGGCCCAGCCCAGGGACCACCTCTTCTCTGGCTGCCGCGGGTTGCCTCAGACCTCCCTCAAAGCCCAGGGCAAGGTGTGTGGCACCTGAGGAAAATCAGGTCGGGTCTGTGGAGATGGGAGGACGGTGCTCCCTGGAGGAACAGGGAGTGCTGAGGGCTCTGGAAGGAGACTGCATTTCCTGGGTGTGCAGGAGTCAGCGGGAGCTGCCTCCCTGGGTGTAGGCAAGGAGACGAGGTAAATCCTATGAGTGGTGGTGAGATACCCTTGCAGTGCTCTGAAGCCCAGAACCCGAAGTCCCTGGGACCTCTGCAGGTGCTGGGGCTTCCTATAAGGTCTGCACAGGCCTGTGGAGAGGCGGAAGGGAGCTACGTGGCTGGCATGGGCAAGGGGTCCATCCAGGAAGCTGCCCTTGACCATGATGACAGTGGTGGCAGTGGTGGTGGCAGTGGTGGTGGTGGTGATGGCGGCGATGGTGTTGGTGATGATGGTGATGGTGGTGGTGGTGGTGGTGGTGATGGGAGAGCATCTCTGGGATAAAGCGGCCTCCGCAGGAGAAGCAGCTTGAGCGGACCTGCAGGACAGCAGTTCTGCACAGAACAGGAGGCAGAGAAGACTTTGTAGCCTACCTCTTGACCTCAAGATCACAGAAGGGGCTCTGGAGGAGCTGGGCACACGGAGCAACCTTGGGCTCAGCATGGCTCCCTCCTAAGCTTTTCTGCCTCCTCCTCACCAGCCCTGCTCAGCTGAGGGACAAAGGTGGCTGAGCAGCCAGCTGTGAGCGGGAGGAAATCAGTGCTCCACCATCCTGCAGTACAGATCTAACCGCCGACTGAGGCTGCAAGTGACAGAACCTCAGGACCCACCGGAAGCTCTTAAGTCCAGGAGCAGAGATGCTGACACTACTGGCTGTGGGAAGCCACGCCTCTTTTAGCTTGTCACCCACCTCACAGAGGTCCACGTGCCTGGTCCATGCCTCCTGTGTGCCTTCCATAGGACATCAGCAGCGCAAGGCCAGAAGAGCTGTCCCTGGTCACCAGTGACCTCCTTAGGTGCAGACAGGATGCGGTCTTCCCAGGGTTTTCCTCCTCCCAGGAAGGTGCCTCCCAAGTGCCCTCTGCAGCCCAGGTTGCCTCCTGCCTGGGCTCCTACAGGCCTGGACCTAGCAGGGCTGTGCCTGACCCACAGCAAACCAGGCCTCTCTGCCGACCAGCCCGTGCCAGCTGTGTTCCTTCCCTCCCACCAGCCTGCGTGGCCTGGTAGCAGGCAGAGGCCCGGGGCACAGGCCCCTTAGAGGGAGGCCCCTCCTTCCCTGTAGCCCACCACTGACCTACATTGCCTTGATGACAGTACTGCAGCGATATGAACGAACGCAGAGCCGGAGCCCTCCCAGACCATAAAACTGGAATGAGCTGAAAACCATTTACAAATTAAACACAAACAAAAGTGCAAAACCAATAAAATTTAAATTTGCAGCATTCATTTTACAAGGCAGATGCTTCCCAGAGACACAGGACCCGGATTGGACCCCAGGGTGCCAGCGCTACCTGCCGCCGTGCTAATCTCCTGGCTGATCACGGCGCCTGCGCACACGCGCAGGGGCGTGGCCTGAGAGCATGCCCGAACTGCCAGCTTTGTCCACGGTCACCCACCTGCTGTCTCGCTCAGAGCCATCATCCCACGGGCACTTTCATACTCGTTCCTGATAACTTGCTTATATGGCTATGGTTTCGGCTCGAGGACAATTTCGCGGGCGCTGCTTTGAGCGGGAAAAATCCAATTATTGCAGGACTCTGAACAGAAAAAAAAAATTTAATCGCCTATTTACTGCCACTGTTACTGCTAATGAGCTGCCCTAGGCAGAAAGAGCGAGGGGAGGGAGACGGGAGCTGGTCCTGCTACCCAGAATCCCCCAGTGACGTCCTGGGCCCTAGTCCTGCTGGAATTAAACGCAGGTCCGAGGAGCGGGTGGGCCCTTGCTTCATGCGGTTCAACACGCGGTCTTGGACGCAAGTGCTCCTGGCACGCACAGGCATGCTCGGCTCGCACCTGGAGGCCTGCACCACCCTGTAGGCGCAGGGGCCTCTGCCTGGCTCTAGTCGCTGCTGCTGACAACACATGCTCAGGAAAGGCCGGTGGAGTGGAGCTCTAGCCCGGTGGCCAGGGCCACCAGAGAAGACTTAGAAGGAACTTCCCAGTCTGCCACGGACCTCAGCCCTCTGTGGCTGAGCCCACCAGGGCCAGGAGAAGAAAGCAGGGCAGCCTACTGTGCCCATTTCCCATGCACCCTATGGCTGTCCCTCCTTGGACATAGCGAAGGAGCTTGACTGGCCCAAAATGCCTTCCAGCCCCAGGGTCTGATAGACGGCCCGTGCACCTGAGAGGGTGCAGCATGAGCTGGGTGATGCCTCATGTGTGGTCAGCTGAAACCCTCAAAAGTACATGCCGAGAGCACACACGCAGCTGTGAGCACTGCTGCGCATTCGCGTGTGGCTCGCATGTGTGTGCGCACGTGTTTCACTGTGGGGTATATCTGTGTTGGTGTGAGCTACGTGGACACGTGTGCTGAGGTGTGTGTCTTCCTGTGCAGTGCCAAGTGGGGCTGGGTCATGGGTGGTGCAGGGCACCTGGCCACGTCTCTGGGGAGGCCTATCCATGGCGATAGAGGTGTGCGGACCTACCAGAGGCCAGGCAGAACCTGTTCACTTTATCCTTGAGGCCTTGGGCACAACCCATAACCTCCCTTCCTCTGAGGAGAGGGCGCCCCTCTTCTGTCCCCAGACTAGGGCAGGTGGAGAAGACATAGGAAGGTTGCCCACAGAGGAGCATGGCAGCTGTCCCACGTCTCAAACTGTGACTGTCCCCACAGAGCCCCCGTCAGCCTACCCCTTGTGTCCTCAGGAAGTGCTTTCCACCTCTGGGATAGCCTTCCCCTCCCCTGAAGCTGCTGTGACATCAGGGTCTGCTCAGCAATTCCCACATGAAATGGTTCTGTGCAGCGCAGGTGTGAAAGGCCACTTGTCACTGAGACCTGGTGGCCAGCACTGTGCCTCCTGCTGCCCCTGGCAGGAAATGGCTGGGCCAGCCATGGCACTCCACAGCCTGCAAAAGGACTTGAGGGTTCAGCGCTATGGCCATGTCCCCAGGGTCTGGAGACCAGTGGGGCTAGCGCTTCTGAGTCCCCCTCAGTGCACAAGTTCCTGAGTGCCCAGAGTGTCTGGCCTGTGTGTGCAGATTGGGGCACACTGAGCCTGCACACATGTGGGTGTGTGCACAAGTGGTCCTCGTGTGCGTGTGTGCTCATGTATGCACAGGCATGTCAGAGCACATGCAAGCCTGGGGGCTGGTGCCATGTGTGGCCAGGCACTCTGGCTGCAGCGTGGCTGACCTCATTGCAGCCCTGACCGAGGCCCCAGGCCCACCCCTGGTCCTTTCCTCACAGCCTGACCCAGAGCACTGCGCCTGTTGTGATGTCATATCCAGGTCTTGGGCTCCCCATGGCCTGGGCCCTTCACTCAACCCCTACTCTCACATAGTAGCATGTGGGGGTGCAGGCCCTGGAGCATGGCCCGGGCTACCTGGCTGGACAACTGGCCTGCTCTGTGCATGGCTGTGCTGCAGCTCTTGGGGCTGGAAGTGCCCTTCACCGACAGCAGAGCTCCCAGTCCAAGTTAGGCAGGAGGAACCAGCCGTGGAGCCCTGGGCCCTGCCGCTGTCCCTGAGGCTCAGTATGCAGGGGGCTAGCCTGTGCCAACCACCACCTGGGGGCTGCTCACAGGGCCAGGTGGGGCCCTGCAGGTCTCACCAGAGCCTTTCTGATACCATCTGGGTACAGGCATGCACATGTACACACACACACACACACACACACACACACACACACACACACACACGGTTGCTTAATTTCCCTTGGGAATCTCAGACACCATACATAAGGTGCGTGGGGTGTGGTATGTGTGATAATCCTATGTCTTACAGGTTTAGGAAAGATTTTTGTACCGTTTTTTCATTGTAACTAAAATAACACATTTGGGAAGGGAGAGGCAGCAGCTAGCGACTGCAGGAGCAACTGGTGGCCAGGGAGAGGAGTGCAGCACCACCTGGCCCCTTGCCAGTGGGCAGTACACTGGGCAGTGGAGCAGGAAGGCCAGCCTGGGCCTACAGTGTGGCACTTGAGCCATACAGCCTGCGCCGGCTGTGTCCTTGAAGCCACTTCCCAGGATGCGGGAGGCCCTCCCCTGGCTCTGCAGGGCAGCAGGGCCCTCTTCCCTCTTAGGGATGCTGCCCTGACCCTCTGCTGGTTCCTGTGTGCCTTGAGACCCAGGTCCTGGTTCCTCTCAGCTCAGGCTGCTGGGTGAAACCTTCAGGCAGGGCATAAGCCACACAGGTGTCCTTGCTCTGGAGCTAACAGCAAGGTCCAGGCTGGTTGCCTGCCCTTCCTGGCCTGGGACAGCTGCCCTCTCTGTGTCCCCAGGGTGGCGGCCAGGTGGGGAGACTCTGGGGTTTCTCAGGAGGGCATCGGTCCCCTCACTCAGGTCCTCAGACACTGGGTGGCCTTAGTTACCTCCCAAAGCTTTGTCTCCAACCTCAAGGTGCTGAGCTTCAGCCCACCAATCCACACCCAGTGCATAGCAGGGCCTGGAAAGGGCCGTAGACGTGAAGGGGCCAGGGCAGGGAGTGCAGTGCGCCTACCGTGCTCTGCTGCGCCTGGAAGGCGTAGCTCACCCATGCTGGGGCGCCGTGTTCTGTGCAGATCTGTTCAGGCCCAGAGAGGAGTCCAGGTCCCTCCTGTTGCCCTGTGCTGACCTGTGACCTCCCAGACTCTCCTGCACTGGAAGGCCCCAGGCCTCTGCTGGATGGTGTCTTCTGATGACACAGGCCTATCCCTGGTCAGGTCAGCCTTTGCCCATTGCTCCTATAGGGCAGTCGCTGAGTACAGGGCCTGGCTCAGAAACCCATGTGGAGTGGAGCTACGGGACTGATGGGTGAAACTGAGGCTTCCCAGGCCGAGGGGGAGCAGAGCATCAGGCATTTGCAGATGTTTGCAGAGGACCCTCCCGCCCCTGCTGGGAGAGATCTTAGTTAACACAGGTCCTATAGAGCTGCACCTCCCCTTTATGCAAATGGAGGATTCCCTGGTCTGTCTTTCTCTGTCTGTCTGTCTTTCTTTCTTTCCTTCTTTCCTTCTTTCTTTCTTTTTTTTTTTTTTTTTTCCGTCTTTTTGAGACAAGGTCTCACTCTGCAGTTCAGGCTGGCCTGGAGCTCCCTTTTGCAGCCCAGCCTGGTGTCAAAGTCCCACGGATTCTCCTGTGTCAGCTTCCCAAGTGCTGAGATGCCACGGCACCCGGCTTCCTGTGGCTCATTTTTTTTTTTTTTTTAACCTTGGAAGATACAAAAGATGAATGTTTTGTTATACAGGTCTTGCTTTAACTTGCCCTTGATCATCCAGCAGAAAAGCTTAATTACAAGGCATAAAATGCAGAGCTAGATTAGTATGATGAGCTGGAAGAGGCTTAAATCAACAGCCTCCAACATTGCCAGTTTCACCGGTAACCCACTGCAATTATGGAACACTGGACTATGTATACAACTACTTCCTCTCAGTTCAAAGAGAAGAAATTTTTTCTATTTTTCTTTCTTTACCAATATCGATTAGAAAATTTATCATGTCTACACCCTGTGCTCTGTATATCCACTATCAGGACAACAATATGCAATGTGTCAATTATTGCGAATGTACTACTAACGTGTTTTGAAACTATCATATTGTCATTTCTTAGTAAAAGTAATAAAAAATAAATAAAAAACAAAAAAAGAAATAAAAAAGAACTTCCCAGACGGGTAGGAGCCAGGAGCTAAGGAAGTTACCTGAGGTCATGGGGCTGGAGGCCGGCGGAGAGGGCTGTGGTCCCCTCTCCTGGGCCTGGGTCTCTACAAGGTGGGCGTTACCAGACTCAGGGGCTCGGGCACCTCCTAAGGCTCTGCACCATGGGCAGGGAGCAAGCAAAGCCCTCTTGGAAGGGGGAATCCAAGCAGGGAGACTAGAAGCCCTTGGCACATGGGTCCCCAGTGCAGCTGAGAGGAGCTTCAGTGTGTGCTGGACACGGCGAGTTCTGATGGCAGCCCTGCCTCCCACGTGGGGCTGCTCTTCAGACACTGTGAGCCTGTTGGCGAGGGTGCACATGGGCGGGCAGGTGTGGCACACAGCCATGGCCATGATGGTCCCCTCACGTGGCGTGGACTCAGGCCTTCATGGTTGGCTTTGCCTTGTAAGACTGCTGTTTTTCCTTTCTCTGACCTTGCAGGTGAAGTTAGGGGCAGAACCCCAGAGAGGCAGGTGTACACGTGTGTTTGAATTAACACTGAAAGAACAGTCCCAGCCAGGGGCCGGCGCGCCTCTCCCTGGAGTCCACACGTTTGTGGGTCTGGCTTGGGTGAGCACACAGGGAGGTACTTAGAAGCCCATTTGGCAGGAGGTGGCATGTTTCCCTACCTGAGAAATCGTTAGTAGCGCTTTGGAGGCTCTGGAAAGACAATGACGAAGAAGCAGGCAGCAGCTGCGGCATAGGCTCCCTGCCTGCATCCAGGGCCTCCTCTCCAGCACTGTCTCTGGGCTCCCCGTGCCCAGGGTGGGAGGCCCAGGAAAGAAAGCGCATGCAATTTTCTGTCTGGAAGAAGTCAGTAGGGCTCCAGGACCCCTGAGCTCGTGCAAGTCAGTGGTCACCTCCCACCAGTCTGACCCCCACCATGTGCAGCTCTGCCCTGCCCCATGGCCACAAGTGCCGAGCCTTAGGTCGGCACATGCCTGCAGGACAGGGACACAGTCACTGTGAGTTCAACCAGGCCCTGCCCACCTTTCTCCTGGCCCTGAGCCCTGAACAACCGCTGTGGCCCTTGGTTGTTCCATGCTGGTGGGAGATGGGATGACAGAGTCTGGCCCAGGAAGTGAACCCCTATCTGGGGGACAAGTGTCTGGCCAGCCCTCCCACCTGCCTCTTCCTGGAGCCGCTGTGGTGTCCAGGCGCTGAGAGCCAGTGCAGGCCTCAGGCCTCAGGGATCCCGCGCGTCAGGTGGCACTGACCCCCTGTCTCCTTCCTCTCCACAGCGCGCATCATCAGGACCAAGCAGTGGTGTGACATGCTCCCCTGCCTGGAGGGGGAGGGCTGCGACCTGCTCATCAACCGGTCTGGCTGGACGTGCACACAGCCCGGAGGGCGGATAAAGACGACCACGGTACGTGGCCCGCGCTTGGCTGTGGGCATCTGGGAGAGGCCTGTGATGGCACAGGTGGAACTTCATCCCCTCTTACCCCGCTTCACCCCTGAGAGCTGCGACTCCAGCAGCCTGTGCCAGATCAGGCAGTCATTGACTGGTGGCCTTGGGGATGGGGCAGTGGACGCAGCACCATCAAGGGGCTGCAGTCCTGTTGGGGGGGGCGGTTGGTACTGGCGTACACATGGGGAATGTGTCTGGTAGCCCCTGACCTGAGAAGGTGCTTCTGGACCTCTCTAAAGCATCAGGACCCAGGCTGGGCTCTGAGGATTCTGCTGCCCCAGGTGTGGCCTAGTGGCCACCCGCTGACCCTCGGGGCAGTCGGGTCCTCCTCTTCCCACTGAGCAGGTACTCTGCGAGCTCCTCAAAAGACACCAGCTCTGACCTGCTCCTCAGAACCATGCTCCCTGTGGGTGGCTGGGGATCCTCGTGGGGCCTTTCCACATTCTTTCCCCAGGTGCTTCGGGCCATGCTGCTGTGTGGTGGCCACACGGGCAGCCCTGGGCACTGCGGGGCTGGGGTCCATGGGCTGACCTCTTCTGGTGGCCAACACTCCCCTCTTCACTCTCCCCTCATGGTGGAGGTGAAGGTGAGGCTGGGCTCTCATGCCCCTGCTAGTCCAGGCTCTGTGAGCAATGGGTTGGCAGGGGGTGAGGGGGTGGGTAAGGGGCCCTAAGCACCCGTGTTCTCCTCAGGGTTTGCTCAGGCTGAGGCTGCAGTCCACCCACAAGACCCTCGTGCTGGTCCTTCTGTGTGAGATCTGCACAGGCTGTCCTAGCAGTGCATCCAAGGCACTGTTTAGCTGTGGCTGCTGGGGAGGGTCTGCCACCACCTGGCCTGCAAGCTGGGCAGGCAGATAGCTCTGACGACAATCAGGATAGAGCCGTGAAGCCTCAGCATACTTACCCCCAACCCGACCGGCAGCTGGAGGTCAGGGCTGCAGCCCCGGGTCCAGCAGGCTGTCCTGAGGTCAGGGCTGCCGCCCCGGGTCCAGCGGGTTGGCCTGAGGCCTGCTCTGTATGAAAGGTGAGCGACTTGGCCTTCCTGCAGACAGGGCCACCTGCGTAAACCTCCCTGAGCTCAGCTGCCCAGGAGCAGCGCAGAGCAGCAGACCTTGGGCTCCATCGAGCTGCTCACAGCATCAACTCCCCAAGCCTGGCTGCTGGCCCCACACCACGCCAGCTTAAATTTGGCCAGGGCAGAGGCGAGGTTCTGTCCTGCCTCGCGGCCGTGGGGACCCACAGCTTCCTCTAGCTTTCTCCCCACCATGGCTCTGCCGGCAAGGTGTCTCCCAGGGTGGCTGATGACCTCCTGGAGGGTCAGGATGCTCATGCCAGGGCTGCCCAGGCCAGTACTTTCCAGAATGGCAGGGCCCAGTGTCAGCAGTGGGAGGTCCCATCTCAGACCACCTCACAAGAGTGAGGTGTGTGGCCCCCTGTCCAGCAGATGTGACCGTGACAGGCCTCTGTGCTGTCAGCCCAGCCCCCTGGTTCATGTTTGGAGGTGAGACTGGACAGGAGCCCGGCCCCTGCAGCCCGGGGGGGTCCACAAATGCCCCCCAAGCCTAGGTGACCTCTGACCTCCTGAGAACACAGGCCATACCTCTGTACCCTGAAGTACACAGTCCCACGGGCCAGGGACCCCTCTTCAGCCCCATGATCCAGGCTTGGGACTGTCGCAGGGCCAACCAGCTGGGGTGGCAGGTCAGGCTTGGATAGATGCCGCGATGGCAAGGGCCTCAGCAACCCCCAGTGCAGTGTGGGTGCGCAGCTTCTCTTAGCTGCCTCCTGGTCCTGCTCTGCTGTGCCTGGGGACTGTGGGGTCCGCTGATATCTGTGGACTACAGCGGGCCAGGGCCACACGAGAACATCCTGTCCTCTGGCCTCTGCCCCTGCTGGTGCCCCAAGCTCTGTAATGCTCTCTGCTTCCAAGGCACAGGCGTGTGCTCTCTTGGCCAGCCTGGCCCGCTGACTGAAGGGCAGTGGTCTCGGCCCCTGGGGGCCCATAACACTCTTGCAAGTAACAGTGGTGCCCTTGTTGTGCTACTTTCCCTGTAACGTTTTCACGATAGCCACGTTTAATAATGACGTCAGCAGCCTCACGGGCCTGCTTAGTAGCCGCTGCAGCAGGTGGAGATGCTCTTGTTGGAGGCCAGATCAGGGCAGGGCTGTGTCCTCCCCCCAGGGGGTTCTGCTGTCACTGCTGCAGTCTACGCTCAAGCACTGGGCAACAGAGTGAGGACAGATGGCCCCCAGATCACAAGGGGTGGCTATATAACCAGGGCTGCAGCCAGGGCCAGGCAGCAGACTCCTGCTCCAGGTCCACAGGCAGAGCTGTCGCCTCTCTCTCTGAGCACACTGAGCCCACCCTTTGCATCAATGTCCCGGCCCAGGGAGGAAGGCGCCCCTGTCTCCCCACCTGCTGAGCTCTTACCCTGGGCAGCAGGGGCCTCACTCCCAGAGCACAGGCTCCACAGACGTCCCTGAATTTCCCCACGAGGTAGCACCAGCTGGACCAGAAGGGGCCAGGACCCGTCACAGCCCTTCGCCTGGCCCAGCTCAGTCCCCAAGACAGGCCTGCAGTGACTCAAGGCTGCTGGTGTCACCTGCATACTGCGGTGAGACCCTGCACCACAGAAGTGCTGTTCCAAGCCGAGCCCCTGGGGGCTTCCGTGCACTCTCAGCCATGCGTGACCGCGGCTCTGCCTGGTGTCCAAACGTGTCCTCACCTGAAGCAGCTGCTCCTGAGACATGTGGTCAGGAGCCCAGCTTCACCATGGCTCCTCTGGGCTGGCGCTCAGGCACCCCAGCATGCAGGGGCCTCCTCAGGAGCATGGGGCAGGAAGTGGCTATCCCAGGCCACCAGAGCAGGCCCTGCATAAGCTGGCCCTATGTGCCCTCTGGTCTATGTCCTGAGTAGCATCGCTCTTGCCTGGCTGTGAAGCAGGGCACAGGGGAGGGGTGTCACACACAGTTCTGTGGCGCCATCTGACACAGGCAGGGCCCTCCTGGAACAGCCCCTGTCAGCCCCTGTGGACCGCGCATGTGCCGTCACTGCCAGGCTGCCACGCGCCAGGCTGGGGACTCAGCCTCTCCCTCCCCTGCATTGCTCACGCCTGTGTCCTCTCCTCGCACCTGCTGCATCCTTTTAACAGGGCCCTACCGGCAAAGCAAGGAGTAGGGTGAGGGCCACTGGCCCCTCTCCCTGTGTCTGGACAGCAGGCCTTAGGGTGCTGGGCTTGCTCCTACTCTTGGAGGTGTGAGGCCGAGGCCGGTACTGCCAAGGACACTAGGACACGCTGCCGACTGGCTTGTCATGGTGGCAACAGCTGTGACTGTCCTGTGTCTGACGTAGGCAAAGCACCTTGCAGATGCTTGCTTGATGATTCCTGTGGTCCACAGGTCCACAAGCTCCAGCCATGGAAGCTGCAGCTGACCACAGTGGTCAGCTTGAGTGGCCACAGTGGCCAGGTAGCAGGAAGGCTAGGGAGGTGGGGTTCCTGTTGGCAGGGAATCCTTGGAGGGACAGGGCTCCCTTCCTGCAGTGCATGTACAGGGACTCAGGCCTTTGTCCCGCATCCTGGGCAGCACTGGTGATGTCCCGGAGCACACTTCTGCCAGGGCCAGGTTGTGGGCTGTGCCGTTCTCTTGGCAGCCGCAGGACCCAGCTCCCACAGACCCAGGGCCTCGAACCCTGCTGTCCAGGTCTCTGAAGCCTGACATCATAGAATTGAAGCTCCTCATCCCATTTCACATCCCACCCCAACCCCTTACGGGGTTAAATGAGCCCCCAGGGCCCCCTGTCCTCATAAATCGGTTTTCCCAGAGGTGATGGTTCTTTCACAGATTGGCTCTAAGAAGCCTGGTGATCCTGTCCCAGTGCCCACGCCAGGGTCAGAATCCTCCTCCAGCCACCTCTGCCCCCCACCCTGGCTGTACCCACCACCCCAGAGGAGCCCTGCTGTCATACCCCAGCTGGCTTCCTGTCACCTGTCATTTCCGCGTGTCCCCAGAGGGGGCGCCATTCAAGGGCAAGCCCTGGGCCTTGAGTCCTCAGCCTTGCCTCCCTGACCTGCATAAGTAGTGTGATAAATGGATTCATTGATTAACCCGACGGGGACCTGGGCACATGCTGACGTGTGCGTTTCCAAGATCACCGCTTCTCTGAGTGCAGGTCATCACCCCATTAGTGGGTCATGAAAGTAATTCAGTGGCTCACGGTCAGCATTCAGAAGGAGGAAGAAATGGAACAAAGCATCACGAGCTCCAGGGTCAGGGGGGAGTCCATTTAATGAATTGGGCGTGCACGCCTGCAGTCGTGTGAGAAGTGGAAATCTGCCATCCTGGAGGTCCCCGAGAGACACGCTGGGTCCTGGGGCACTTTGAGGGCCCTGACAGTGGGTCTGGCTCTAGCCTGAGGACATCTGTCTACACTGGCTGGGGTGACCCTCGTGGATGCTGCAGGTGGCCAGGGCACTGGTGGCCACTCTGGGTCCCTGGGGATAGTCCCTGGGCGCCCTCCGCTTGCAGGCTTCGTACTTGCTTTGCTCCCGCCACCTCTGGTCCATGCAGCAGGGGAGTGGGTGGAAGGAGGCTGGTAGCCAGGTGCTCACCCAAGAGCCACTGCCGTTGTGCGTCAGGCGCAACCCGCTTCCCAGTCAGCTTGGAACACCATGCTTGAATTCCATGTGCCAGGAAACAGCATTCTCAGGGGAAGGATGTACTCAGTGGGTTCCGGGGAGTGTGGTACAGGCTCAGGTGTTGCTGGGTGTGTCATGGATAAATCACTGTCCCAGCTGCCTGGGCCCAGCTGCCCATAGGAACCCTAGGCTTATATGTCTGCATCCTGCCTAGCCAAAGTCCCAGAATGCACTGGGGCGACGTGTGTAGCTTTGTCCTGGAACTTGTTGGATGCTGGGGACATCCTGACCCGGCCAGCCCTCTTCTCTCTCCCCTCTCCTCTCGAATTGCCTTAAACCAGCTGCTAATGTGCTAGCCCAGCCCAGCCCCCCCCAGGGGCACCCTAAGGTGCTTACAATAACCAGGTAACAAAGCCCCATCTGTCACGGACCTGCCTAGACAGCACTTCCTGCGATGCCCAGCACCTGTCTGGAGCCATAGAGACCCTGCTTGGAAGTTGGGAGCCGGGCCGGAGTAGGAGCCCCTGCCTTTTCTGCCTGTGTGCTGAGCAGTTACGGTGGCCATGTCCAGCCACAGAGAGGAAGCTTCCCACCACCCTAGAGCAGGCTGGGCCAGGGCTGTCCCTGAAAAGCATTGCCACAGAAAGCAAGTTGGAGCCTCGAAGCTTACATTGTGCTCTCTGAGGGCTGTGTGTGTTAGATGCATCCACCACCAGGTCCATGGGAAAGAGACTGGGCAGCCCTGCTCCTGACACCTCCCAGGCGCCCACACATAGGAGCACTTCTGGTCAGCAGGGCCTCGCACGGGCGGAAGACACACAGCACGAGGCCTCCACCTTACGGATGCCGCCAGAACAGATTTCTGCACTCACAGAACCAGCAGAGGGGACCACAGCAGCCTGGTCTGCAGAGTGGGCTGGACAACCGAAGGGCAGGGGGCAGTCCCTATGCATGGGGGGGTAGTGGACATAGCGATGGACCTGGTCCTTCCTGCTTTGCGTCCACAGAACATGGATACAGAGCCTAAGCTTGAGCCTGAGCCCTGGACACTGACCCGGCCAGGCCTGGAAGGGTCTCTGGGAATCGGGGCCTTGAGCAAAAGTGCACTGCCAGGCTGTGAGACCACTCTAACTCCAGGACCCAGGAGATGGTAGAGGCGGGGTGTCCAGGAACCAGGAGGTAGTAGAGGTGGGGTGTCCAGGACCCAGGAGATGGTAGAGGTGGGGTGTCCAGGACCCAGGAGATGGTAGAGGCAGGCTGGCTGTGGAGACCTGGTGGACAGATATTAATGCGCTGGTGCTTCAGACAGCTCCTAACCAGGCCTCCCGAACCCCAAGGTAGGAAGTGGGGTCATGAGAGGCTGATGTGCTGGAGGGTATGAGAGTCTGCAGCTGACAGGAGGCTGTAGCTGACATGCCCCCCATCCTGCCCAATGGCCAAGGGCAGCTGCTGAGCCCACACAGAGCCGGCTATAAGCCCTGGAGACAGCGCCTGGGGACTGGGTGTCCTGGTGCATTGACACCCTGCAGCTTCTGCATGCCGTGAGCCACCCAGCCTCCACCATAGACCCCGGTGTGTCTGCTACAGATCTGCACCCCTGAGCACCAGTGACAGAGGGGGACCCGGCGTCACTGAGCACGGGCTGGCACCTGCCACCTGCACCCAGTCCTTTCCTTCACATCTTTGGAGAGACCAGGCGGGCAGGGGGTGCCGAGGTCTTGGGAGCCCAGGACCTGTGCCGAAACTGATCTTTGGAGCAAACAATGCAAGCTATCAAGTCGTGGCTCTGAGCCCCATCTGCGATCTGTCTTGTGCTCCTTTAACTTGCTGCTATTCACTCCCATGATAATTGCCATCATCCTAATACATCCAGTGCGTGAGCAGAAGCGTCCAGGGCCTGCACCGCATCTGCACACACTGGGAACAGCCACGGCCTTCGTCTTCTCAGCAGAAATGAGCCCAGAGCAAGACTGGCCTGGCCAAGCCCATCTTGTTTCTGCAGACGCTTTTAGTAATGGACGGCGGTGGACGCAGGGCGCTGTTTGCAGTCATCGGGCTGTGCTACTCTCAGTTTTGTTAAAGCAGCTGCTGTTTGAATCATCTTAAATACATAAATGGCAGATGGCTGACATTCAAGGGAGCTGACCCAGCAGAAGAGGGGGACAGAGCCTGCCGTGCTGTCCGGGGGTGTGCAGAGGGCTTCCTGGTGCCACCGTGCTCACTGGCAGCCTCCTGGTGCCTGAAGGCTGCCCTGGGGTGACCTCAGGGTGGGGACAGGACCAGAGTGGGGTAGCACAGGCCTTGGTCATGTACACAGCCTCTGTCCACCCCCTCCATCCCTCCTGCCTGTCCGGCACCAGGGCTGAGGCAGGTGGCACTTGATCTTGGGAACCTGCTAGACTCCTCCCAGGCCACAGAGGGCAGCTTTTGATGCACAGTGGACCCATTTCAGGCTGCTTGGGGCTGAGGTCTGTTCCCTAGACAGATGGGGGCGATGTGCCATTCACCTAAAGGTGGCACTGCGCAGGTCCTACGGGGCACAGTCACCCCCGGCAGCAAAATCAGACACCTGCTGAGATCTTCACAAGGAACACTGTGGTCACTGCCACCTGCTGGGCCAGGTGTGTATGCCCAGGTGTGGCCAACCAGGTGTGGCCGACCAAGTGTGTGCACCCAGGTGCGGCTACCCATGTGTGTCTGTCCCAGGGCTGTTGCCCAGTGGTGTCTGCTGCAAGCAGCTGCTGAACCAGAAGTCCAGGAACCCAACTTGGTGGTGGCGTCGGCTGGATGTGACACATATTTCTCTGCTTTGGCTTACGATGTCCTTGTAACCCTGAGATGAAGTTGCTCAGTGACTCATTGTCTCATAAAGGACAAAAGTAAACCCAGCCCTTCTCAGCGGCACTGGAAAAGAAAGCTGGCATATGAGAGGTGGGGCCCAAGAGCGTGCATGCGGCAGAGCTGGGGTCGAGGCTGCTTCCTGACCCACCCAGGAGGTGTGTGCTGGGCCAGGGCTGACACCCTTGTGCCCAGGCTCCAGCTGTGCCGAGCCGAGCGAACACCGTGCTGTGGCTGGAGTGCCCGGGTGTGGGCTGCTGGACAGCAGCAGGAAGAAGCAGGGCCTCAGCCAGCTGCCACTGCACTACTCCTGCAGGCTGCTATGGGGAGGAGACGCAGCAGAGATGCCACCAGCCTTTTAGAAGGCCAGGTTACAATAGATGTCAGTGCCCCACTAAGCCAGAGACTGGGCAGCGGAGGCCAGCACTCAGGCCATACCCTCACCCACCCTCGCTGCCAAGTTGGCACCACAGGTCTGCCGCTGAGCCCTGGGATCCCCTCCCCCGCCCCACCTGGGCTGTGTGTCAGGATACCGGCTGGCCTCCTCACAGGGTGAGGCCTGCCTGTCCCAGGGCTGCTCCCCAGACAGCTGGCACTTGGAAATCAGGTCCCATGCCCCAGCCCCACAGTGAGAGCGCTGCTGTCCTCAGCAGTTCTGTGTGTTTCCCTCCCAGCCTCGGCTGCCTTCCGGCTTCAGTGTTCTGGAAACAGCGTCTTCAGCAGCACTGAAGAGACGAGCCAGAGCAGGCTGAGCACTGAGCAGAGGCCCCCGGGGCACAGCCACAGAGGGTGCCCAGGCATCATCCTTCGAATGTGGCTGTGACAGTGGCCTTCAGTCCTCCCAGGTCTATGCACACTCCTTGTGCAGGGTCCAGCTGTAGGACCTGGAAACTGTGCTGATCAGCACCCAGGCAGGCAGAGGGCGTCCTGCAGGTGCCGGGCTCTGGCACGGAGAGCTGTGAGCATGCAGCAGGAAGATCCTTGCTCCTCCCAGCATCCACACCTAAAGGGCATGCACGGTCCAGCGCAGACAGACCCCTGAGGGGCGGGGTGCCCAGCACAAGCTCCTCCCAATGCGGGAAGCTGGGTAGGGTCCCTAAAGACACTGCACACCCCAGGCCCCAGGCCACACCGCCTCCCCAACCACAGGACAGAGCAGGCTGAGCATGCGCACCCTCCCCCAGCCTCCTGGATGCCTGGCTAGCAGCAAAGCCAAAGCTGAGTCGGAAGGAGTGTGGCCCTGAGGATGGCCCCCAACAGCAATGGTGACACTGTGGCCTCTGGGGATGTTGCTCCTCGGTACAACAGGGACTGAGGTGCCGTTCTGATGCCAAAGCCTACCACAGAGGGCCCTAGACCCAGGGCAGACCTGAAAGTCCCACCAAGAGAAATAGGAGGGCATGTCGGGGTGCCAAAAGCAGAAGAGAAGAATTCAGATATGCACTGGAGGTCACAACTGAAAGCACTGTCACTCGGAGAATCAGAGAAGGGACGCGAGAGCAATGTGAGAACCAAGAGCAAATTTCAAGGCAATGACAGGGCCATGGAGCCCAGGCGGCGAGGCAGCGGCTGGTCTCAAGGGCGCAGAGCAGCTGCCCATGAGCTGGGCTGGAGGGAGCTGCGGTGAGAAACACTACCCCACCATCCTGGGCTTGGGGGTCTCCTGGTGGCATCTTCAGACCCAGCTGGTGTGAGGCGAATAAGGAAGGTGGTGGGAGGGAATCTGACCGGCAGGCACTCTGGACACATGCTGTCCTCTGAACTCGGGGAGATGGGAAGGAGCCCATCCAGGGGCTGAGTTGAAAAGTGGTTCTGCCTCAGAATTCAGCCCTGTCCCTGCTTGTTGTGGTGAAAGGGAACAGAGCAGATTTGCAAGGATTTAGTAAGTAAACCACCCACAGGCTGGTCCTGACGTGGGAAGCAAAAGAAGCACTCAAGCCAATAAAGACAGACATCAGAACCAGGAGCCAGAGATGGAAAAGGTCGCACAGAAGAAGATTAATGGTCACCGCCAATGCCGATGAAGTGCTGGGGGCTGGATATAAATAATTCCTGTAGCTATGGCTACCAAAGTGAATATAAAAGGCACAGCACCACTTTTTAAATATATTATGTGCATCGTAAAGAACAGCTCTTTTGCAGTAACACCTTGGTTGTACTCTCTGATGGAATCAATGAGGACTGGGGGGAGCAGCAGCCACGGAGTGAGGGGGCCACGCCCCACCTCTGTGTGGCCAGAAGGCCCCCTATTGGGCTCTGTCCTCAGAGCAGCAGCCTTACATTAGCAGCATACTTGGTCAGCACCCACATAAACGGACACGATTTGTGCTAGAACGCTGCAGACAAGAGAGCACTTGGAACCCCTGCACCTGTATGCAGAGTAGATAACCCAGAGAGGAGCAGAGCCAGCAATCAGCGGGAAATGTAGCGCTCAGGCCAGGATCTCAGCGTTGGTAATCACAAGAAGTGCACACGGGCTAGCAGCTGCTACTGCAGGCAGAGACTGGCAGGTGAAGTACACAGCAGCCACCCACTCTCAGGGGGCACCGCAAACCCACAGGTTCAGAGCAAGCGAGCGGAGGAAAGGTCATGCCAGGCAGAGCGATGGAAAGGAAATCAGGAGACAACACATGTGACATGGTAGCACAGTGCTGCCACGCATGGGGACAGTAACCAGCACATATCCATTCTGGAACACGGTGTGACATCACACATTGACACCGCTGCTATGCATGCGTTGATGCATTGCCTCAAACTGCAGCCAGCCAGCGTGGCAAGGTGTCACAGCCAGGGCCGTGGTGCACTGACGAGCCCAGCAGGAGCCTGGGCTACCCACACATAATGACAAGTCGCACGAGTGGAGCATGCCCTTGACTTTGAAACCTAACTCTCAAATCTGCGTGAAGATGAAGTAAATATCCCTGGCGGCAGTGATCAAACGATGCAGGACACAGGTGTTGTGATGACTAAGCTCACCAAGGTGGAATTCGCACTCACCTGTTGAAACTGTGGTGAAGAAGGCTGTCTAACTTTCTGTGATTTCTGAAATGAGATCTCTACAAAAGGATCTGTGCCCCAAGGCATGAATTAATCCCTCCTAAAAGAAGAGATATGCTGAGCTCCCTGTCTGCTCCAGGCATGCATCCAAACCATAATGACAAATACAGACTCAGAGCCCAGTACTTACCCACGTAGGCTAGAGCACCATGCCCAGCGGTTTTTGTGCCAGGGACAGGTTTCATAGAAGACAGTTCTTCCACGTGTTGGAGGAGTGGTTTTAGGATTATTCAAGCACATTGAATTTCTTGTGGATTTATTTCTACCATTGTTACATTGGAATATAATAAGTAAGCACTTCACCATAGAACCGGTAGCAACCCTGGAGTGGCTTATCCACAGCTAGACGCAACTAGACAACCCCACCTGGAACTGATGGGAGACTGACAGGGTGTGCTGCCCTGTCCGTTCTACTCTACAGTCTCCTTTTGGGTGGTGTCAGGCCTGTTCACTCACGCCGATCTGTCTCTGCAGCTGCTCCCCAGCTCTAGCATCCCTGCCTCAGCTCTATCTGAGACCCTCAGGCATGTCTGAGAATCTAATCCGGTGCTGATCTGGACAGGGCAAGGTGCAGGCCACAGGGAGCAGCTGTAATCCCAGCTAAGTGCCCCTCCCTCCCGCCTGCTGCTCACCTCTGGCAGTGCAGCCTAGTTCTCCACACACACCTGGTGGTTGGCAACCCCTGGGTTAAAGTGAGCCACTCTTACATTGGTCACATAAGGTTCTGAGGTCCATCTGTTGGGGTCTCCCTCTGAGTGGGCAGCTGCCCCTGGATAGCTCAGAGACCTGGGCTCTCTGTGCCTCCATTTCTCCATGGGTAAAATAGACCCCACATCCCCTCCTGGGGTTGCTGCAGGCAGTGGACCAAGTGGGCAGAAGGTGGCAGGGACCTGGGCAGGCCACATAGCAGCAGAGAGCTCAGGCCTGAGTGGCTGGCAGGCAGCAGAGATAGGCACAGCACTTCGGGTGTGTGGGCAGGCCACGTGCCCCAGTGCCTGTAGGCCTTTCCCAGCCAGTGCGTTAAATCAGAACCAACAAAAGTAAAGATCCCACGTTAGGGGAAAACCATTCTCCGAGGAGGGGAGGAAAATAGCAAGTGAAGAGGAGACGAACCGCCATATTCCTAAGTTGGCACAGGCGATGCGCAGATCCTTACCACTGAATCTCAGACAGTGCTGTGAAAGGCAGGGGGCTCAAGCCTTTGTTTCGTGTCATTATTTTAAGACCCGAAAATACATCTGAGAGGAGAAAGGAGAAGTCACAGCATCCAGGGGATTTTAACTATTTGAAATACATTCGTACCCTGCATATTCGTCCCTGAATGTGGACATTTTGGTTAAATGCATGATTTTCCCAAGAGGAATGTTACCAAAAATAACTGGCAAAGAAGGAAGCTGTTAATATCCGCAGTTAAAGCTCCAGACTCAGCTGATCCGATAGGCATGTTCCTACAAGATTCCAGGGGTGAGTGTCTCTTCCCAGGGTCCGTCTGAATCCAGAGTGGCATCCCCCGGAGCCCACCCTGGCGCAGGGTACTGTGGTCACCATTGTGCCGGCCCCTCGCTGGCTGAGCTCAGAATTGCAGTCACATGAGTATTTGCTCTCAGAAAATAAGTTGGTATCACTCATAGATGAGGCAGGCAGGTGCCCAGGGCCCTGGAGACTCAGCTGAAATGCCTCAGAAACTACTCAAGGACTTTATGGGGCCAGTGATGAGCATAGTGCATCAGCTCCTCGTGTCGCCCTGGAGCATCTTATAGTGACACACAGCCTGTGTTCTGGGGCCGAAGTGGGCTCCCAGCAGCCACAAAGTGGCAGGGCCCCACTGCCACTTTGTACCTAAAACCCCCAGCAGTGGCCTTACCTGTTGTTTCCCTGGTGTCCTCTGCAGGTGCCCAGAGCTGTGGTCGTTGGGCTGAGGTGTGCTGACCTCCCTCCCTGCCACCCAGAGCCACAGCCACAGCCACTCATCCCGGCAGTGTCGGGTGTGAGAACCAGCGATTCCACAGGCAGCACTAGGAAGCAACTCCCCTCCACCCCAGCAGGCCGACGCAGCTAGAAAGGCACTGCGTTAAGGAAAATCCTTGAACAAAAACCAAGTTAGAGAGACAGGAGACACAACATTGCCCGTGACAGCAGGAAACACAGGAGAGAGCTTGAGATCAGGAAGAAGTAGCTGACGGCTTTGTGAAATGCAGAGCCTTATCTTGAAACAATAAAAGTAAAAAGGTGCGAGCACCTGAACACAAGGAGATGCCACATCGCGAGAGGCAGGCTGGCTAAAGCGAGGGCCTCTGTTCCTTCCACGATTAATTGTGGAGGCAGCCGTGCTGGCACACACACACACCTGCAATTCCAGTGACTCGGGAGGCTGAGGCAGGAGGATTGTGGGCTCAAGGCGGCGTGGGCAGTTTAGAGAGTCCTTGGCTTAAAGTAAGATTCTAAGAAGAGACTGAGAACGGAGCCTAGCACTCTGGTAACGCCACACAGGCTAATGTTTATATTGGCTCAAATTTCACATTAAATGCAGGAGCTTTGCAAGTGGCTTTACAGTTTCTCCCCATCCTAGGGCATGTGGACAGGTGGGTCCATGGCAGGGGCATCCACTGAGCCCTTTGTCCTGCTCCTTGTCCACCTCCAGAGGTAAAGCCTCTGTGGGACACAGAAAAGAAACCAAACACACGTTGGCACTTGTCACTGTTGTTTTCCGACTGGAAGGAAGACCAGGCGGCCCTGAAGCGTGTCCTCGTGGGTGTGAGGACCCAGCTCCAGGGCAGGAGGGTTTCCAAGTATACCAGACAGTGCTGTCTAGAACCCCCCCACACAGATGGCGCCAGGGTAGGAAGCCGCACCCCAGAACGCACGGGGCTCCCATTCCTAAGGACACTGTGCCCTCTGCCGCTCTGTGAACACCCCAAATGCTCCTCTTTGTTCGGACAAGGGTCTCTGAGGCCGTCGTGCCGTCCTGTCCCATAGACAGCCATGTCTGGCAGGAGTCTGCACCCATGGGCAGTGCGTGGGGTGGCCACTGAAGCCTGTGGCCCTATGTCCAGCTTGGGTGAAAGGTGCAAGAAGCTCCCCAGGGGCCACCCTGAGCACCCCAAATCCACATACAGCCAAGAGTGGGACTATAATGGGCCCAAGTTGGTCAGTGTGGCCGTCCCCAGCAGGTGACAGCTGCCACTGGCTGTCCCCTAGACGATCCCCAAGGAAGAGCCTTTGCGGGGACCCACAGTGTCCCTTTGCCCCTCCTGCATGTCCACAGGCCACAAGACATTCCAGGTGGACCTAGGCTATGTGGGAGGTGACCAGGACACACACCTTGACTGACTCTGTCAGCAGTGGGAAAAGTCATGCGAGTCACTAGTGACATTCAGTATCACATGAAGATGTCACCGCGTCCCATCTGCATGGGCACACACAAGCGGTGAGTCACACTGGACACTGGCCTACAGTGACTACAAGCAGCACCCAGCACACACAGGGTGACCCACCCAGCCACCTCAGGGAGACAGACACCAACACGGAACAGGGGCAGTACACAAGAGGATGGAAACAGGGCTGGAAAATCACTCGACTTCTCTTACACACATGTGCACACGCACACACACACACACACACACACACACACACGTGAAGAGGGAACTGCAGCGGAACACTCCTGTCCAGTTAGAGGAGACCACCATCCTGGGCAGACTGTACCTGTTGACTGGCATGCTCAGGGCCAAGGCCTGTGTTGCCAGCCCCTGCCCAGCCACAGCAAAAGCCCAAGACAGCCACTGCCAGGTGCCAGGCATAGGGTGCCCGGCCCCAGAACAGGGAGACCGGCTCATCATTCCACCTCTGGTCACTGGGAACCATTACTGCCCAGCATGCAGACAGGACATGGAGCCTGGCCCTTACCTGAGACTCCTGTGGCTAGTGCAAATCGGAAGGGGAGTCGGTGTGTGGCCGGCTACGGTGTGTCCTCCTTGGACGTGGCAGTGTGGCAGATGCCTGTTTTCTGTGTGTTTACTTCTGTATTTCTGTGTTTCTGTGGCAGTCCCCAAGGACATCACACACACTGGAACTGTGCAGGGACTTCATGAAAATGAGACATCTGTAGATGTCATTCCATAAAGTCTCCCAAGAGAGACAGCCCGGGAGTGAGAGTGACAGAGACCCAAGGAGAAGGCCACCAGGGAAGCAGCTTCTAGCCACAGGGTGCAGCTGGCCACGGCCACCAGAGTGCAGAGAGCCCTGGAGGATGCTCCATGCCTGAGCCAGACCTCCGCCTGCAGGGCCATGAGGCCACAGGCTGCTGTGTGACCGCGTCCTGTGCGTGCCTGCGTGGATGGCTGAGTGGTGGCTGGTTCTATGACACCGAGCAGTGTGGCGTGGCCAGCATCCACGTTGTGTGTGCAGGCCCCTGCCTGCATGGCCCTCGGGACCCACGATCTCCAGCAAGTGACCTGCTCTAGGGCACAGGCACTGGGGCAGTGGGCAGCTGGAGAGTTTGGATAGCTTCTGAAGCAGTGGCCACAGCCAGCCAGCCCACCAGAGGCAGGGAGTGCAGGAGAAGGACGTAGTTCGATTTAAGGAACAGCAAGGTTTTGGTGACCAAGCCCACAAGTTTTACGTGCCAGTCCAGCTTCAGCAGTTCTCAGGGCTCCTCAGAGAGTCCCCCACCCAATCCAGCCATGTCTCTAGCAGACCACTCCCAAAATGACCTGGCCTGCTTGGTGTGGGTGGGACCCAGCCTGCATCCGCGGCTTGCAGCTAAGGTCTGGGGTACAGGGGCCACCCTGTCTCCCTGCCCTCCCTCACAGCCTGCCAGGACCTTTCAGCTCATAACCATGGTAGTCTCCAGATAAGGGATGGGGTCCAGGACTGCCCCCCCCAGGGGGGATCTGCCTGGCACCTCAGCCCCTCTCCAAGTGGCTCTGGTGGCCCCGAATGAAGGGGGGGGGGCTGGCCCTGGGGCTCTGTGAGCCGTCTGCTACAGCTGCTGTACAGGGCTGCGGTTTGCAGGAGCCTCAGGAGGCCAGCTGGGCCTGGACTCCGCCCACACGGCATGGGGCCTCCCTCCCTCGCATGTCCTGTACAGGGACCCTGTCCTCCTGATGTGAACCGGCTGGGCGCTTTCCAGGCACTGTCCCTGCTCCGGGATTTTGTCCCTATACCAGCCGGGCCGGGTGCCTGTGAGGCTGACACACTCTTCTCGTTGTCCCCCAGGTCTCCTGACACATGCAGCCCCTGCGGGCCCAGCAGCGGTCTCTGCTCCCTGGAGAGCCCGTACCTCGGCCAAGGTCGCCCTCCTCGTGGCTGTCACCAAGCTCCACGTTTGCCGGCCGGCTTCGACAGCCGGTGCCCCACGGCCTCATTCCTGGCACTCGGCGCCGGCGTCTCTCTGGCCAAACCCAGAAGGCCGGGACTTGGACACACAGGTGAGCGGCACAGAGCATCAGCGGTTCGCGTCCCTGGGCACCCAGCCGCGCCCCACCTGCGGCAGTCACGCTGACCTCAGCGCAAGAGAACGAGGACCCGGAGGAAGCTACCATCCCGCCAGCTCAGCCAGGACACCTTCCAAGAGGGTCTGGCACCGGAGCCGCCGCCTCTTGGGCCCCAGACTTTCTGAATCGCTTTTATTTTCTTATACTTTCAGTATACTCAATAGACCAAAGAGCAAAATCTATTTTAACGTGGACGCGCCCCTACTGTCTGAGTCCTGGGGCGTGCGTGGGCGGGAGGGTGCGGGCTGAGGCGGCCTTGGAGAGGACGGGGAGGCCCCGCCTCACATGCGGAGTCGCGCCCAGGAGGATGGCGAGGGCAGGAGGACAGCGCCATGGCGACCCCGCGGGACCTGGTGGGGGCACAGCTGGCGACAACCGCCAGGCAAAAGGCGTGAACCCCCAGGGACATGGACCTGCTCCTTCTCCGTGCTTAGATCGACTCGATCGTACTAAAATCACTTTTTGTTTTAACCACTTCAACACGCCTCTTCTTCAGCTCCATGTCTGATAGTTGGATAATCCAGTATTCACCAAGAGCATGTTGGTCTCCTGTGACTGCTGTCTCATCCGATACGCCATTTAGCTCCAGAAAGCAAATTAAAGGAAACTGAAGTAACACTTGTTTGAAAGAGATCATTAAATGTATTTTGCAAAGCCTAAAGTTATATATTTAACAGTTTTTATATGTTGTATATTTGTAGAAAGTCCTATTTAACCATTAATGTGGCAGCCCTGATCATCCTTGGCTTTGGGGCCCGGCCCCAAGGTCCCCAGAGACGCTGTGGGGTGAGCCGCATGGGACCCAGGGCCAGGTGGGCAGGGGCAGGACTCTGGGAGGCGGCTGAGGACCACGAGCCAATGCCCTGTCAGCCACCGGTCAGCACCTGGGAGACCGGGCTTCTCTGTTTGATTTGGGTTGGTGGCTGGAGCCATTGGTCCTTGGCTTGGTAAGTGTTGGTCAGGCCTGTTCCAGAAGCTTCTCTTTCTCCCCTCTACGACCCATACGTATGGAAGCCCACGTGTGGCCACTTCCTCCTTCTGCAGTGCTGTCCCCTTAGTCTAGAGTGTCCACATGGGATACCACAGAAGCAGGGTGGGTGGCAGCCCAAGGCCGAGACGCCCTCTTCTGGGTGCCCCTGCCTGGTGGGGGCTAACAACGGGGCTGGCTGGGGGCAAGGGGCAGGGAAGCTTGCCTGCCCTGCTGAGAGCCCCCCTCGCCTCCTCCCCTTTATTTTCCTGACTTCTGCTGAAGTATACTACCTACAAGTTCAATTAACACGAGTATTATGCCAGATCTATGCTAATAAAAAGTAAAAAGAACCATATAACTGCAGTATATAGATGCTGTCCCAGCAACCATAGACTAAAGATGAGAGAGAAAAGCCCACTTGCCCAAGTCCTGGCCCCATGGCCGCAACCCTGCCCCCCGTCGGCAACCACACAGTGGCCAGATTCGTGCTGGACAGAAGGGCGGAGGTGTGGGTCCCACCACGGAGTGGAGACCCGAAGCAAACTGCCCCCTGAACCCCTCTCCACCAGCCAGGGACCCTCCTGCCCCAGGGTGGGATACAAGGGCCCCTCTTGCCCTCCTGCCAGAGCCCTACTGCCTCCCCCTTGGCTCCTCTGAAAGCAAGTGGAGGTGTTCACCCTGGGGGACAGAGACCGGGAGATTTCAGATGTGACAGCGTAGTTTTTTTTCTTTGTTTTACAGTATTCAATTTTGTGTTGATTCAGCTAAATTATGAAAATAAAGAAAAAAATCCTTTGATAAGCATGGCTTTTGTTCCCTGGCCGTGGCATCTCGGGAGAGGGCCACAGCTGGAGTGGCTGGCGGGGACAGCAGGTGGCACAGACACCCGGGCCTCAGAGCAGCTCGGCCACAAGGATCCCTCTGAGCACAGGGTGGTGCCCGGGCGGCAAGCATGGGTTCTCCGGAAGCCATGAGGGTGGTCCCCAAGCCTGCCCAGCAAGTGGACAAGGCCAGGAGCCCAGGACCCGTGTGAGCACCGCGCCTCACACAGAGGCCAGGACCTGAGAGCTTCAGCTCTGAAGAGAGCTGCACTTCCTCTGCATTCCTCACCTACAGCCAGGGAGTCTGAGGGGGGATGGATACCTCGTGCTCCCACCTGTCTCCCGTGTTGTGAGCAGGCCACACAGCCCAGGACATGGAGAAGCAGAGCCCTACTCAGGGTCCAGGGCCCCCAGGACAGACCGAGCCTAAAGGACCCCTTCCCAGGGGTCTCCAGAGAGCAGGCCCTGAGGTCCAGAGCGCCGTGCTGCCAGCGTCCCCACCTGGGGCCACCTGCGTAGGGTTGCGCCTGTCACATTTCTGTTGCTCTTGAGAAGTATTGGCCTGGACGCTTGGTGACCTGTGGCCATCAGGTGGCCTGTGGTTGATTTCAGAGACATCACTGGTCTTGGGCAGTGGAGGCAGGTAGATGACAGCCGCAACAGGAGTGCCAGAAGTTTGGCTGTCACTGCCTCGGGAGCCCAGGTGTGGCCTGTCTGCCCAAGTGGGGCCCAGTGCTCCAGCCCTCCTGGCTTGGGGGACCGGGGACCCTCTGTGGAAGTCCACCTTTGCAATCAGCACATGTCAGGCAGGGTGGGCTGCAGGCTCGCTCCCTACCTTGGGCCAGAGGTGGATCTGCCAGCTGGACGGACCTCATCTGGCATGCAGAGGAAGCCAGCTCCCCATCAGTGCACAGGACTGGCCAGGGGAATGAAGGGACGGGAACCTGTGCTGCTCTGATGGCGAGGGGTTGGGCGCGCTGCCCTGGCCTTGCAGCTCATGGCTCAGACCTGTGGTCCTCAGCCGCCACCCTCCAGGGACACTGCAGGCCAGGTGAGCCCTCCCTGCCACCAGGCACCAGGGCCGCACAGCAGCTGGAAGCCAGCCCTGCTGTCTAGCGGGAAGGACTCTGGTGTGCAGGGGATGGCCGTGGTGGTGAGGGTAAGGCAGCGAACAATATTCCTCCTCTCAATCTGGAGCTGTGGTGTGGACCAGTGCCTTGTGGAGTCACTTGGGCCCTGCAGAAGCCCCTGCTGTTTTCCTGAGGTGAGCCATGCCTCCTCTTTGAGCCTAGACCCCAACTGTGGTGCAGCCAGCCTCAGACCTGTGGCCCCGCCCACATCGCCTTGCGTGCCCGCGTCGCCTTGTGTCCTCACGTCAGCGGGCTCTAGGCGTCACTCTTGGTCTGAACAGTGGAGCCCACCTAGTGCCGGCCCAACTGCTGGGCTGCGACCTGGTGCGACTCACTTCTCTGAGCCTAGCCTATCTCATCCCAAATGGGGATCACATGACTATCAGCATGCCAGGTGAGCAGGCGACCGCACCTGTAGAGGGACACACCTGCCTGTCTGGAGAGCCAGAGCCAGAGCTCCCAGGAGGAGCCTGTCGTTGTTCTTGTGCACAGAGATGCCTTCTGCAGCCTGTCCTGGCATCTTGTGGGCATCATAGATGAGCTCAGTGTGCAGGGGACTCCCACGGTGGTGAAGGTAGGCAGTGAACGACACTCGTTCTGAGGGCCAGGTGGAGAGGATGTGGTGTGTCTGGGGGCATGCTTCTGCACTCACACATGTGTGCTTGTGTGAGAAGTATGTGCATGGGTGGGTGTGCATGCGTGTGTGCGTGAAGGTAGATGCATGTATGTGAATATGACTGTGCGTGTGAATCCACAGTGTGTGGCTCTGTGTGACTGTGAGTGCACCAATGCACACGTGCTCACTTTTGTCATCACTCTTGAGTGCCCAGGGCTTCTCAGGGAACCAGGCCACAGGGAGTGCCAGTGCGGGTGTGGCCCCAGTGCTGGAGCCCCCATGGTTGTGTCCAACGCATCCCTCAGATGGCGCCGAGGATGCTGAGACCCCACCACCCCTCTGTACTGCTCTCCCTGCTCTGCCTTGTTGTCTTAGTTACCCTTCTCTCGTTGCTTGGACAAATTCCCGACACCCAAAATGAAGGAAAGAAAGGTTTATTTAGCTCACAGTTCTGGAGGTTTCAGTCCATATTCTGCTGGATCCAAGGCTGAGTGGCACATGGCAGAGGGCAACAGTTCATGGTGGCGGAACAGCGACAGTGGCAACAGAGGCAATGGAACAAGCAGGGGAGCAGAGAGCAACGGCACAAGTCTGTTTCTCTCTATATCACATTCAGGCTCTCGGCCTCAGCCTATCTGCTTTAGGCCATACCCATAATCCCAGAAGTACTCAGACCCATAATCCCATCAGTACTAAAACACATAATTGCAGGATCATGAGGCAAGTCTCAAACTCTAGAAGTCCCCACCCCATGATTGCATGAGGCTTTGGGGGGGACAACTAGACATAAACCGTAATACCTGTGATCCAGACCCACTGTAAGGCCATGCATATCATGCTGTCCTTGGCTCAGTCAAGTTGGGTGTGTGGACAGCGGTAGCTCGCTGTGCCCCACAAGTGTGCAGAGCTGAGATCCGGGCCCTGGGTGCCTGACCCTGGAAGAGGCGGTTTGGGCCATGGCTCCCTGCAGGGCAGCTGGGACAGCGCCCCCTGCTGACCCCAGCCGACTGTGGGCTCTGGGCTCTGTGTCCCCAGCAGAGCTGGCTAGAGAGCACCCCCTCTTAGCCTGGTGGTCACTGGGCAGAAGCTGTGCTGGACAGTGGCCCTAGTTCCTCAGATCCACCCTTGGGTCCCTGGCCACTGTGCTCCCTCAGAGGTCAGAGTCAGGGAGTCTTGGTGCTCAGTGGCCGCCTCCTGCATGTTGGCCCCCAGGCGAGGTCTACTGGAGTCTGTGGGCTGCTGGCCACACCACAGCTTGGTCCTCTTGTGGGTCCCAGGGTGCTCATCTTGGCTCAATGGCCCAGGAGTTCCCAGTGACCTTCTGCAGCTGGCTGGTCTCTGTTCAAGTTCAATTCCTTTAGGAAATCCCACATCCTAAATGTACTTTATTCTTCCTCTTGTGTCCAGGAAAGTACCCTGAAATAATGGCCACATCTGTTTGCTTTGTGAAGGTCAGCCGGGTCACCCCTGTTCCGGTGCCATAGGAGGCCAGTTGTCTCTCCAGTGTCCATGGGAGGCCCAGTGGACCTGCCCCCCGGGGGCTTTCCTCCCCAGCCGGAGCAGACAGGTGTGCTCAGCATTCATGGCCAAGCCGTCTTGGTAACAGTGACCTGAAGAGGGAGCAGTGTCCTCTGCTGAGAGGTGAGTGTGGATGGAAAGTCATACTGACCCCAGGGACCACAAGGAGACTTTTCTGTAGGACTCTGGTGACTGGTGTCAAGGGCAGGGACAACAGGGTTATGAGATGCCACGTCAGCCTCCAAAGAGGGCAGGGAAGCTGGGTGCAGAGAGGAGAGTAGACAGGGGCTCTCCCCACCCAATGAGCGGGGCCCCCAGTCCAAGGCCAAGCCCTGGGCCTGAGAAGAGTGTGGTCACGAGGACAGGCTCCACTGTGAGCCTCTGTCCACAGCTGGAGTGCCCTGTCCCCCTGAAGGCATGACTCTGCTCAGGGGGTGAAGGGCCCTGCTTCTCCCAGTGAGGGTACCACAGGACACAGGAGGGCCTGGCTTGGCCGGCCTGGGGACTCGGAAGGAGAGGTGGAGTGCCGCCCTGGGGCAGCCCATGCAGGCTGTGCCCAGCCGGGGACTCATGCAGAGCCTCGCTCCTCCCCTGCAGAGCCGCTTGCCTTGTGTGGGTGCAGAGTGAACTTGGGGCTGCGCTGCTGTGACAAGAGCACGACCTTGGTCATCCTGTTGGAGCTGTACCTGGCCAACAGGACTCACACCCGCCACCCCTGGGGGACTCATGCTGGCATCAGGCCCTGGGGGAGCAGGAAAAGCCAGGTCAAGCGGCCCCTAGTCTTGCGCATCCGCGGGGTGGATCCACCTTGGGGAGCTTCTCTGTGAGAGGTTGTAGGAGGGCTTCCTCGCTGTCCATGCTGGCTGCAAAGGGTGTGTGTGTGTGTGTGTGTGTGTGTGTGTGTGTGTGTGTGTGTGTGCATGCGTGTGCTTGTGCGTGTGCATGCGCGTGGGCACACTTGCATTTCCATGTGCACATGCCTCTGTGTCAGCATCTCTATGATGGTCCCTAAGGTGTGTCTACATGGGTCACTGCAGATCTGCATGTATCTGTGTCCCTGTGCATATCCCTGTGTGCGTGGCTCAGGCCTGTGTGTGCAGTGTGGTGTGTGAGTCCCCATTTGCACAGGAACTCAGCCTTGCACTGTCGGCCCAAGCCCTTGTCCCTGGGAGGCCACTGTGTGCCATACTCAGGTGCCCTGCATTGCCCTGAGGAACAGTGCTCCTCGGGGCTATGTGGGGCCCGCTGGACGGGGCACTGCCAGGTCAGTGGGGACCAGAGCTCCCTCAAAATGAATCATAGCCATTCTCAGTGGCAGCGAGGTCTTGGGCTCCACGTGCAACAAGAGCAGCCATGTTCATCAGGAAAGCCGGTGTGACAGGTCACCCAGCAGGACAGCCCAGGAGAACCAATGGCTTCCAACAGCTCCAACAAAGAGCATCCCTAACAGCCTCTCAGCAGCTTCTCCTGCTCTGCTTTTATGCTGCTGGCAACACCCTCAGGCGGGCCTCTTGCCCCCAGCGCCGCCAGGCGGGCCTCCTGCCCCCAGCACCGTGCCAGTCCAGCTCAGTTGGATGTAATAAGTTGGCCACCTGCTTGCTGTCTCTTCATTGTTTAATCCTTAAGTTCTTAATTTCCATTCAGCTGGATTATGCCTTTCCATTTTTATTTCTCCTTCCTTTTGACTGCTTACATTAGGGAGACTATACGATATTTACATATGTCAGTCTGGTTTATTTCACTGAAGAGTATATCTTCAAGATACACCCACTTATATATGAAACTTCAACCAACTACCTTCTCTTAGTTCAATGAGAAGAAATATTTGTACCAAGAGCATTTAGAACAGTTATCATGTCTTCCTCTTCTACTCTGAACAACTACCATGAAGACAATAGTATGCACTATACTAGTTTTTGTGGCTGTCCTACTAATGTGTTTTGAAACTGTCCCACTGTTATTTCTTATTAAAAATAATAAAAAAGAAAAAATAAGTTGGCCACCTGTTAGAAACCCACTGAACTAATCAAACAAAGCTGATAAAATTCATTCCAGCAGAACTGAACTGCAAGGAACGCTAAAGGATTCATTATGTAAATACAAATATGCACGTGCAGTACCACGATTTCTTTAGAATACACAACATTTTTGAGGAAAAGCACACAACCCAAGTGCTAGGTGATTCTAGTGAAAAGCATCCCCCTGCCAGCTTCCTGTGTTTTCTTAGGTATAATTTAATTTAAACTCTAGATTAACTGTGGTCATGCATTGCAATGGCAAAACAATGGCAAAAATTACATTAAAATATTTGATGACCACAAAGCAAGACAGAAAAAAAAAAAAAAAAAGAAAGAAAAAAAGAAAAAGAGCTGAGTAAGGAAAGTGAGACAGAAACAGATGAATAGAAAGATGACACAGGTGACACCTGCACCCCAGCATGGCCTCGGTTGCACTCTTGAGCAGATGAGACACTTTGGTAAATGTCAGAGTCCAAAGATGGGCTTAAAAAGCAAGAACAAGACTGGCATGGTGGCACACGCCTGTAATGCCCAGTTCTTGGGAAGCTATAAACAGGCGGATCACTATGAGTGTGATCTCCTAGTGAGAGACCCTGAACACTTTGTAGATCCTTCCCTAAAACAAAAAACAGTAAGAACAGGACATGCTTTAAAATGACAGAGGGCAGGCAAACAACCATGAATATGATCAACGTAAGAAATCGAGGGCATCTGGTATTATTAAGCAAAATAGACATTCATAAGGGACTGTTAGCGTGGGAGGAAGGAGCACTTAATAATGGAGGGCCAAGAGAGCAGGACAGCAAGAGGGATGCGAGGATATGCGCCCAAGGGTAGAGCTTCACAACATGCCAAGCAGCACGGACCGTGCCGACATGAAGAGCAGACAGCTTCGTCACCGAGGAAAGACAGCCCGTTCGTTGCTCTTCTGTGGGGCCCCTGGAAAGGAGAGTTGGAAGGCCAGGAGGCACACACGTGGCAGGGATGGCACTGCGCTCACACCGTAGCACCCTGCAGGCAACAGTGGGAAACCCCGGGGGCAGATGCTTGGTCGTAGGGTGGACACACACATCCGTTTCTCTATCTGCCGGACTCTGTTCCCAAGTGATTATGACAAGTCTTATCTGATCAGACTTCATTAATTGCAGTCTTCTTCATGAGTTTAGGGTGTCCACCCTGCATCTACTCTGTACACATTGTACTGAAGATGAATTAAAATAGACAAAATACTGGACAACAAAATCCATCTCAAAAAAGCCAAACAGTGAAACTCATGTAGTGTGTGTTCTCTACATGAGAACAGAAAATTAAAAAAAAATCAAAAGACAGTTTTGTCTGGAAAACTCAAATTTGTACATACTTTCTGAATAATCATGGGTTAATAAAAAAATGTAAGTGCTATGCATGCAATCAAGCTAAGATACTTTACTTGTACATTGAAGCCTACTTGGAGAAAGGAGAGGCTGGGGAGAGATTGTCTCCATGAATAGGAACCAGGAGTGAGCAGGAATAGCTACACTAAGCTCAGACAATAAATTCCAACTGAAAAAAACACTAAAAAGACCCACAGGAGGCTGACACGTGATGGTCAAGAAATCAATTCCCCAAGATGATATAACAGTTTGGACATACCTACTCGGAAACACCCACTTTTATAAAACACTTATTGGTAGATCTAAAGGGAGACAGAGGCTCCAAACGCAGCAACTGCCGGAGACTCCAACGCATGCTTTGGTGAGTGGACGGGCCCTCTAGATGAGACACCCTCCAAGAAGCCTTGTGGCTGCACGCTGGGCCAGCTGTGCCAAGAGGCCCTCTGAGTCGGGCGCTTTCCCCAGCCCTGCCTTCTCACCAGCACGTGGGAATTGTGCACGGAACGAGCCACAGCACTGAACACTTCAGAACATAGTTTTCATTGTTCCTGATTGCGATGAAATCAAAAGGGAAATTCGATGAAGGCTGTTTATGAGAAAGCAACTGCCAGCATTATGCTAAGTGGGGAACACTGAAAGCCTCCCCTATAGGATCAGGAACGGGATGAGGGCGCGGGCTCTCCCTGCTTGTGTCCCATGCAGTGCTTTGACCAGGGCAATCAGCAAAAGAAGGGGATAAAAAGGACTGAAGATGACAGGAAGTCAAGCTACCTTGATCTATAGATGACACTGTCCTTTATAGGGGAGACCCAAAGACCACCGCCGGAAAATGTCTGGGGCTTACCAGCAAATCCAGCAAAGCGGCAGGACACAAAATCACAAGTCAGGAAGTCAGGAAGTCAGGAAAGCAGTCCCCTTCACATCAGCTCAGCAGGCTTTTCTAAACCATGCAGATGAGAACCCAAAATGCCGCAGCATGGGGGACCCCACACAGGCAGTGCCGAGGGCACTCTGGGAGCGATGAGCCCCTACAGCAAAGCAACGGGGAGACTTCAATCCACCCCCTCATCTCCAAGGACTTAGAAGGGAAGTGAGAACAAGGCCAAGCCAACCGGCTGGAAGGAAAGAGATGACAAAGGTAAGAGCAGAAAGAAGTGAAATAGAGGTAAGACAAACAAATGCAAGCCAATGAGATGAGGAAGTTTTATTGTTTTATTTTTGTGTGTGTGGAACTGGGATTCAAACTCACGACCTTGCCCTTGCCAGTCAGGCACTTGTGCCATGCAGCTATCTCCCCAGACCCAAAATGAGGAAGTTTAAAAAAAAAATTTTTTTTTTTTAATTGTAATCAGGGAGCTGGGGAGATAGCTCCGAGGCACAAGTGCCTGCTGGGCAAGTGCAAGGCCGTGAGTTCGAACCCTGGTCCCACAAAAAAAAATTGTAATCAGGTACAGTGGCACACACCTGAAATCCCAGCAACCTAGGAGGCTGAACTGGAAGTTTAAGCCCAGCCTGGGCAACTTAGCAAGGCTTTCGGTCAAACCAAAAAACAAGGGTTGAATATTACTGCAGGACAAAGCCCCCAGGTTCAGTCCCCAGGATTGCAAAACAAGCACAGAAACAATAAAGTTTAGCAAACCCAGATGGAGAAAATGAGACTTCAATACATAAAATCAGAGGTGAAAAGGAAACATTACCCTCGGTAGCACAGAAATACAAAGGTCCTCTAAGGATGGTTAGGGACAGCCATGCAGCCCTAAACTGGAAACTTCAAAGAGATGGGTAAATATCGGTGCACATCTGACCTACCACCCTGGAACCATGAAGATGTGCACGACCTGAGGAGACAGATAATACACAGCAAAATGGATCGGCGACAAAAATACCTCCCCACAGAAGCCCTGGAGCCAGCGAGCCTCACTACTGAGATATCAAGGAAGAGTTAACACCAAATTTTTCTCAAACTGTTAAAATAGTGAGATGGAGGTAACTCTGCCAAATTCATTCTATGAGTCAGCATTACCTTGCTACATAAAGTAGAAAAGGACGCACACACGCACACACACACACACATACACACACACACCCCGGACCCATACGCCCAGTGAACATAGACGCGAAAAATTTCAGCACAATCCTAGCAAATTAAATCTAGCGTTACACTTGAAAGATCACTCACCATGATCAGAGTGGATTTATTCAGGGGATTTAAGGATAGTTTAACATGTGAAAATCAATAAATATAATACATCGCCTCAGCAGCATGAAGGGCAACAGCCCGATGACCTCTTCAACAGGTGCGGACAAGGCCCTTGACACAAGTCAACACCTCTTCAAGATGGAAGCTCTGCACAAGTTGGGTGTAGAGGATGGCAGCTCAGCATGGCAAAAGTCGCAGGTAACAGATCCACTACTGGCATCTTACGGAATGGGGAAAAAGAGCATTTCCTCTGTGATCCCGACCTAGATGAGGCTGTTTACTGCCCCCGCTCTCGCTGGCATTGTTTGCCAGAACAACTGGGCCAGAGGAAGAAAGATGCAGAAGCCAAGCTGCCCCGGGCTGTGGATGACACAGTTCCACATAGCAAAAGCCAAAAGCTCTAGCAAAGGGTGATTAAGACTGATCAGCTGCGATTCAATAAGATTGCAGGATACACAATCAACCCGTGCAAATGAGCAGCCCCTTTTTAATCCAAAAACTTGCTGAGAAAGAAATCATGAAAGCAATCCCATCAGCAAGAGCTGCAAACAATTTAAGTAGCTAGGAATAAATTTAACTACGGAAGCGAAAGTCTTCTACAAAACACAGAAGAAAGAAATCGAAGACTACAGGAGAATAATAGAAAGCCTCCCTGCACTTGCGGAGTGGGAGGACCGTATGGCCAAGACGCACACACTACCCAGAGGACCCTAACTTGCACTGCAGTCCCCCAGCACATACCAGTGGCATTCCCTGCGAACTAGAGAAAGCAGTCCTACCCTCATACCTGGCCCCAAAACTCCCAACCTGGCAAAGTGATCCTAAGCTAAGGTGACAGCTGGCGCCATCACAACACCAGACGTGAAAACAGCACACACCTGCACTAAGCAAGGTGACACTGAGCTGGCGTGAAAGGGACCAAGAGGACACAACAAGCGTCAAGGCCAAGCCTGCGCTTCCATAGCCCACTGACTTGCAACAGTGATTCTAGAAACACTGTGGAGAAAGGGCGGAGTCTTGAGCAACAGTTGTGCTCACAATCTGGGTGACCGTGGTGGCAGAAGACTGGAGCTCCACTCCCCGCCCTCCCCTGTAGGTAAACCAACTCACAAAGCATCAAAGGTCGACATGGGAGATCTGCAGCTAGGAGACTGCTAGAAGAAAACCGGGGAGGGCCCGGCGGGATGGCTCAGTGGTCTAAAGCGCCTGCTTGGGAAAGCTTGGGCGGCTTCAGGGACCGCAGTTCGATCCCTGGCACCACATGCTGCGCCAGCCCTGCCCTTGGGGTGGGCTAAGCCAGCCATAAAAATGAGTGAATAAACAAACAAAGGTTCTGAAACAAGAAAAAAATAAATAAAACAAAAAAGAAGAAAAAGACCCAAATAAAACATTTAAAAAAAAAAAAAAAGAAAAGAAAAGAAAACCGGGGAACGCTGCAGGATGTCACCCCGATGACGATATCTTGGACAAAATCCCAGCAATGACGAACACAGCCCAGGCCATCCCATCAACCGCCAAGCTTCTGCGCAGCAAAGAAGCCAAGCTGTGTGGTGAGGAGAATACTGAGAAAGAGAAACTGCTCACTAACCACTTCCCTGGCATGGACCTGGTATCCAGGATGCGCGAGAGATGCAGAGAATTCAACGGCAAGAAAGCCGCCGAACCCAACTGAAAACAGGTGAACAATCTGAAGAGAGACGTCTTAAAAGGAGACTCAGGTGGCTGCACACACGTGAAGCAGTGCTCCGTGTCCTTAACCATTGGGAAAACGCAAAACAAACCTATAACAGTATCATCCCGCCTAGCTGGACTGGCTGCTGAGAAGGAAGATGCTGGTGAAGAAGTGGAGAGGGACGGGGACAGCATGTTGGCATCCCTGTCGGCAGAAATGCAACTTGGCACAGCCAGTATGCAACGTATTAATTACTGTAGCTCTCCTCCTAGGTTCTGAAACTGTCTCATTGTTATTTCTTTCTCATTAAAATTAATATAAATAAATAAATAAGCACAGGAATTGTGAAGAACAGTATGGAAGCTAAAAATAGATCTGCACGTGATACAGCTCTCCCACTGCTGGTGTCACTCCAGAGGAGCGAATCAGCCCCTCAGAGAGCTCTTGCCCGCCACGTGGACGCCCCGCTGTCCACAATAGCCAAGGTGTCTTAATCACTTTTCTCTCATTGCTGGGACAAATACCCAACACACAAGCTTAGGGGAGCAAAGGTTTATTTAGCTCATGGTTCCTGGAGGTTTCAAGATGCTGCGCCTGTTTTATAGGGACCGGAGGAAGGGCTGGGGTGCTGCGGTGTGCGGAGTGATCTGCTCCATGCCTCCTTGGGAAACCACCGCCTGACGGTGGGGGGGCTCTGACAGTGTGTGCTGTATCAGTTTAAGGGTTAGGGCCTCTCTTGGCCATGCCCCCTCAAGCCCCGCCCCTGGAGCCTCATGAGTGACAGTCCCACGATTTACATGAGGCTTGGGCGGGGTCAACTACATGCAAACCACAACACAAAGTATGGAACCAACCCAGTGCCCAGTGCAGGGCAGCAGGACATTTTGTTAAGTAGCAGAAACCAGCCGCAAAAGGTAAATACCACGCGCTCCCTTACGGGTTTGGAAGCTAAAACCAGGTCAACTGCAGTGTAGAGTAGGGGCTGCAAGAGGCCAGGAGTGTGACAGAGGCCCCCAGGCTGTCAGCTACGAGGACCAAGTTCTTTCCTCAGCACCGTGGGTGGCACCGTGTATGGTAAACTATGATTTACTTTTTTTTTTCCTTGTTTCAGAGCTTTTGTTTGCTTGTTTATTTATTTTTATGGCCGGCTCAGCCTGCCCTGAGGGCAGGGCTGGCTCAGCATGTGGTGCCAGGGATCGAACCACGGTCCCTGGAGTCGCCCAAGCTTTCCTAAGCAGGCGCTTTAGAGCACTAAGCCATCCTGCCAGGCCCCCCCCTTTTTTTAATTTATTTTATTTTATGATTTTTTTCTATGATTTACTTTATGAAGAGCTGGAATAGAAGACCTGCAGCCTCTACAGGAAGAAACAACGGAAGCAAATGCTAATTACTGTGGTTTTACATCAAAAAATAAAAAAATAGCAAACCTGAGAAGCAATAGCAGCTGACGCCTCAGGCTGTGCCCGCAGGAAACAACGCTGGGGGCCGCCCTGAGCGGAAGGGGAGGTCTGAGGGGCCAAGGAGGCTCCTACCCAGGATACCGAGAAAGCAGGGGCTGGAATGAGCTCAGTGACGAGATGAGGCAGACACCGTGAGACACAACGTGAATGACTACAAGAGGGTCTCGGAAAACAAAAGCGTGTTTTAGAAAGAGTTCCGCGGGGTATGGGGTGGACTGGTTCCCAGGCAACTCATTGCCCTGCAGCGGGGACCTGAAAGCACAGCCCGGAGACCCTCGGCCGGCTTAGCCTGCGCTCCCACGCGAGCCTGCAGGTGGGGTCCAGATGCTCAGAAACCCTCTGCCCCTGTCCCACAGGCTGGGAAGCCAAGCTCGGTGCAACCAGCTAGCTGGGCTCCTTCCAGGGCCTTCTCCCGGCCTGCAGAGTGAGGCTTCAGCAGACCGACGCCGCCAAGGCCCCAGGCTCAGGACCTCATCTGACCGTGGGTTATGGAGGCAACACATGGTGGGGACCCCAAGGTGCCCCAGCGCCCACGCAGTGAGCCCCACCCCCCCACGTCGTCTCTCCTCACCCCAGGTCTGTCCCCATCCCGCGGTACGGATCTGTGTCCTCTTCGTCCTTTCTTCCGTCCACCACGGGTCCGCTGAACCCTTGCTTGGGAGGCCCTGGAAGCGAGGCCTCCCTGTCCCACATTTGCCTCGCCGGCCCCAGCTCCCAGCACAGGCTCCCCTTGCTTTCCTCATGGAACTGGCTTTGCTGCGACCCAGTTTGCATCAGTTGTGTTTTTATTACCGTTCATTTAAAAGATTTTTCTACTTTTCTTTTCGTTGTTGTTGTATTGGCCCATGAATTGTTATTATTTACTTCTTTGTTTGTTTGAAACAGGGTCTCATTACACACACAGGTTGCCCTTGAGCTCACTTTGTAGCTCAGGCTGGTCTCAAACTCTCTGATCCCCCTGCCTCAGCCTCCCCAGTGCTGGGAAGTTGCACACCGCCACACCAGTTCAAACTGGTACTGAATCTCCAAGTACTGGGGTCTTTTCTAGGTGTTGCAGGGCCAGTGATGTTTTTAATTAATTTCATTGTGATCATACAGAGTATTTTCGTTCCTTTTAATATTTTAAAATTTACTGTAGCTGTATCTTATGTCCCACTGCATGACCATGGTCAGTGAGAAGTGTACCACGTCAACTGGAAAGACATGCATTTTTAACAGGTCGGATGCACGCTTTGTAAGCGTGAAACAGGGCAGGCTAGGTGGTGGCGGTCCTCGAACTTCCATCTTAACAGAGTTCTTGTCAGCTCTTCAGTGAATCTCAGAGAAAGGTAAGAGCTCTGAGCGGAGACACTAAACGATTTCATTTAATTTTTGCGTTTTTTGGTTCATGCTTGTGCTTGTTCATTTGATAAGATGTTTTCTATCACTGAATTCAATTCTGTGTATCTTCCTTTTTTTTAGTGCCTGAGTTGCTGAGGCTTGAGTATTAAATTCTCCCACTTGCATAGTGGAATTGGATGCTTATCCTTTTAATTTTATTAATGTTTGCTTCATATATTTGAACATTTTGTCATTGTACATGAGTGTTACTGCTTCCTAAAATTGATCCCTTTACTATTGTTTAATGTTTTTCTTAATTGTAGTAGCATGAATGAATGAATAAATGAATGAATGAATGAATGAATGAATGAATAGTACCATGAATGGATAGTCTACCTGTTACCATAGCCACTCTAGGTTCCTTAGTTTAAACAACGGACATGAGTCTTCTGTCACTCCCCACTTTTCTGCCTTTAGATTTCCAGTGTCTCGAAGGCAAAAGACGGTCCTCTCCATCTGTTCAGAATTCCACTCCGGCACTATTTCAGCTGAGGTTTTGGCCACCAGCGCACACTGCCGTGTCTGCCATGACATCTGTCCCCTTGCTGGCTTGCTTTTGTCATTTCTGAATCATCTCCTCTTTGCTCTTTTGCCCCTCATTCTTCTCTATTTTAAAAATCATGCGTAGTGCTTAATTTTCATCATCCTTTTGTTTCTCCTTTGTCTTTTTCGGGGCTGCTGAATTGGAGTTCGGGGTTGCCAAATTCCGCACCTCACCATCCATCTCAAAAACCAAGCTCTTCCAAAAGTCAAGAAATTTGGCAGGCAAAGAAAGTCTGTCTTTCTCTCAGCACAGCATTTGTTTTATAGCTGCTGTGTGTATTACACCCTTGAATATTACAGACTCCTTAAAGCAAAAGTAATAATTTTGGTTCGTATAACAATGTATATTCATCTAAGAGAAAAATAGTCTTTTAGCATTTCAAATGGTCATTTGAGCCTCAGGGAGGAGGGCCGATATGCTTCTCCTGGTCCTCCTTCGTGTGTATCAGAACCACGGATGTTTTGCTCTCCTGCATGAAGGCTGCTTTGAAGTCCGCACGTTTCTGGCTTGCTGGCCCTTCCCCCTCTTCCTCACACAGGCTTTCTGGGGTTGTTAAGATTTCTAGGCCTCTGCCGATCCTGATGAGAAGAGTGTCATTATGTGTCATTTTTTTCCTCACGGTTTCATATGTCATTCTTCTCTAGCTACATTCAAGATTTTCTCCTAATCTGCATTCATTTTTCAGAAATTTTATTGATGTGTTTACACATAGTATTCTTTAACCATTTGCCGAAAGTCTCAACTCAGTAAATTTGAGTCTTCCAAACACTGTACCTAAGGAGTTATTCATCCCTGAATGTTGAAGTACCAGTCTCCACCCAGAGGTCTCTCCATTCTCTTCTTGGAAATTCCAAGAGCTTGGATATTACAGGCCTTGATACTGTCTTCAGTTGCTGGAGTCTCTACTCATTTTAAAAATCTTTTCCAACTCTCTTCTTAGCTGTCATTGATTTATCTTGAGAATTTCCAAGACTGTCACCTTTATTCTGTTGTACACCCAGTGAGCTTCTGATTTCCTGATTTCTACTTGAAGGTCCTGGGCCTTACCATTTTAAGAATCCTTTCTGTTTCTCTGCTAAGATTTCCTATCCTTTCATCTAATTCAAGTATATTGCCCCTGCCTTTAATAAGTCTGGGAATAGCGCGATGCTGGAATACAGTGCTCTCAAGCTCAACTACCAGTCAGTAAGACACATCCTCATCCTCATCTTCTTCTTGTTGCTTTTTAGCGTCACTTTACCTGCGAGCTTGGCTTAGGGCTCCATCCTGGGTACTGGAAATAGAGCGCCCCACCCTCTCTGTGCTCCGTGATGTGCCTCTAGAGAACGTCTCTGTTTGAGCTGGCAACTGACTCCACTCCACGCAGACTCTGAGCTCCACATTGCGCTGAGGGTGGCGGCTGAGATGGGAGGGTAGCTGTCCTGGGTTTCGAGGTGCCACTTTGATGGTCCTTGGCCTGCCTGGCTGGAGGGGCTGGGAGGGGCTGCTTGAGCATGTATGGGAATCGGGCAAGGACTGAGAGCGAGGCTCCCCACGTGCACCTCTCACTGGGCCCCTAGTTGTACTCTGTTGCCCTTTATAAGTGATTTCCCCGAACCCCCTCCCCCATCCCCAGTCTGGGTCCAAGTTTTGCTGCTTGCTGGGTAGCTCCACATGACTGTGGTATGTGCTCCCTAAAGCCACCCAACCACCCTTTGTCAATTGCCCTCCCATTATTGGGGTGTGACCACATAACCAGCCTGCTTTGGTTTCTCCTTTAACATGCTTAAGTAGCTGTGTTTCACATGTTGACTACTTTTTATGTTTTCTGCCATGCCAGCAGCTCAGGGTTAAGATGGGCAGTGGTCTCATAAATCCATTCTGAGTCCTCAGCCTTTTAGCTATTAGTTTTAATCCAGGGGTTTATCTAACAATGGTATTTCAATTTATAAACATGGATGCTAATTTTTCAAAATTACATGATGGTGAACATATATAGGAGTGTGTGTGTGGAGGGAGGGGAGAGGGAGACAGAGAGAGGGAGAGATAGATAGAGAGAGAGAGAGAGAGAGAGAGGAGGGAGGTGTTACATACACACTGAGAGCCTCCTGATAGCCCGCACTAGGGTCTTTCCTAAGGTATGCTTGGAGCAAGCTCCTCTCTTCCTGGCTGCCCAACCCTGACTCAGGGCATTTCGGTTATCTCTGCTTGTCCTGTACACAGGAGCCATTAAAATATTCTGCCAGAATAGCAGACGACCATTTTCCCCAGTAGGTCTATGAGGTCACTTCTCTATCTATTTGGGGATCATTTTATTAAAATAGCATGCACATGGCAGGTTGCTGTATCTTGTTCTAATTTCGATCTTGAGTCCCATCTTCATTATATTATTAAACAGGAACCGGTTCCCTCCACTAGGTTATTTTGAAAGGCAGAAACAGTGCTTTAATCTGGGAGGTAGCTCATGGGTCCGGCCACCCGCCTGGCAAGCTTAAGGACCCAGGTTTGATCCCTGGAACCCTTGCTGCACTGGCTCTGGAACTGGACATGGTGGCACAAGCCCCTGATCCTAGTACTAGGGAGGCTGAGACAGGAAGATCTCTAGGAGTCCAAACTGTGCAGTGAGACCCTGTACCAAGTAAGTAAATAAATAACTTTTAGCAAAAGTAGTGCTTTATTCAATGACCCTTTTATCTAAAACTGTTTTAAATTTATAGAACAAATTCATTCCTATATCTTGTTAAATTACAGGAATTACGCATCAACTCTCCCAATTAAGGACAAATGTGTTTGATGCAGAGTCTCGCTGTGCAGCTCAGATGCACGGCAATCCTCCTGTTTTCAGCGCCCCCAACAACGGCACTGCAGGCGTGCATCAGCACACCCAGTCTCGGGGGCCAGCTCAGCACGCCTGGGGTGGGAGTGGGACCGGCACGAAGAACAACATTTTCGTCTTAAGATTCGTTTTAAATTGTTAGCGTTATTGCGCCAGGCTCTTAGCTAGCGCCTTCCTGGAGGGCTGCGCTTCTACCCTCTCGCTCTCATCCTCACAGGCTTCAGGGCCGAGGCATGCATCTCATAAACTGCACGCGCTGAATGCGCATGGTTTGATTTCCGTGTGCCTGATTCTGCGACAACTCTTACAAGAATTTTAATGAGAATTTTGTCAAGGTCATGGATGAAATAATGTCAGTTATTTTCTTCTGAGTTTTATTTGTTTTTCTTGCCCTACTCCGCGGGAGTGTGCTTGACTTGTTCTACCTTCTGGAGAAAAAGTGCCCAGTGTTGTGATGTTCTGTGTTGGTGCAGGAGGAAGCGACGAGAAGACCAATAAAGGTAGCTCAGAGGACTCACTGAGATCCGTCTCCCTGGAAGTGAGCCCAGAACTCTAGAAGCGTCTCCTTTTTATTTAGGTCACACAATGGAAGATTTACAGAGAGGAGAGGGGATCACCAACGTCTTAAGTAAGGGTGGAGACATCAATCAGGATTAAGCTGTTACACCTTTTTTAGATCCTAGTCTTCTAAGATCCCTACATAACAGATTACAACCCACCCTAAACTTTGTTTGCTGTTTTTCCACATCTTTTTTTAAAATTTTATTTATTATTTTTATTCTTGTTTCAGAACCTTTGTTTGTTTATTCACTCTTTTTTTTTTTTTTTTTTTTTTTTTTTTTTTTTTTTT